>JAOXJP010147668.1:0-13189 GCA_025762735.1 Platanus orientalis | reverse complement strand
CCAAATGATCTCTCTTGGTACTCTATCATATGCCTTTTCTAGGTCAATAAAGACCATGTGAAGATCTTTCTTTTTTTTCTCTATATTTTTCCATTAATCACCAGAGCAAGAAAATATCTTCAATTGTATGTACACAATTGTAATGAATGGAATGAATTACTTGAAACAGTAAATGCAAGTAATCAACACAATCAATAAGAACACAACACAGATATTTTATAGTGGTTCGGCACAATGGCCTACGTCCACTCTCAAAAGCTTATAACTGAGCTATATAATTTTATTAAGATTTAAACAGTACAATCAAGGCTAAAATTAAATAAAGCCTAACTACTTGCAACACAAGCTAATCTACACTCGATGCCTTCGGCGAGTGTGGTCTACACTTTCGGTGTCTATGATAGAAGTGTCAAGTCTATACTATCAGTGTCTCTGGCGATAGTGTTGGGTTTATTATCGATGCCTTTGGTGGGAATGGTCTACACCTTTGATAAGGTGCTTAGGTCTACACTACTGATGTCTCCTGCGGTAGTGCACAATTCTCCCGATGTCTCCGGCGAGAGTATTCACAAACATATATGAGATTAAATTTAAATCAAAGCATAGGATTACCTTTTTGAAGGTTGATATAGCTTTTATTGTAGTTTTGAAAATGCTCATTCTTGAGCAAGATAAGTCTTTTGAATCCCACACAAGTTTCCCTTTGGACAACTCTTGAATTTCACCTCTAGAAGTTTTGCCTTAACAGGAATAGAGAGGGGACTTTGATTGGTCTATATCCTATCTAGGTATAGGGATTGATGAGCATAAGATTGGAGAAACAAGACTCTCTCAAGAACATCGAAGTTTAGAGAAAAAATATTCAACGTGGTTCCAGACCAATTACTTTGCTCTTCGGCGCTTATCTCTTTTTATACAAGACCTAATATCACAGTATCCATAGGATAAAAACCTTCTCTAATGGACAAATCATGTCCACCATTGATTTGATCCAAAATTTGAAGTTGCTAAGCCAGTCTAGGAGTTTTCGGCACTTTGGATCGATCCTGGTGCTTATATTTTAGTAAAAATAACACATGAGAATCGATTAAGATCAATCTAAATAAGTTGGATTGAACTATGGGCCTTGCATTGATCTAAAGTCTCTGTAATCTTATAAAAATGCTTAGAAAGGCCATAGAGACTTCGGGATCTCTCCTCCATGGTTCGGGAAAGTCTATGACCTTTAGAAACTTTTGTTATGCCTTTTGATTCACAGTGGTCATGCCACCTTACCTGTTTACCTTTTGTGAGCTCAAGATGAAGTGTGAATGCTTCAGAGTTATTTTTAAGTTCCTGGTTGGCTTCCCTTGAGTTGGTTCTTCATGCTTAGGGTAGTTCTTCATGGAGTTCTAACCAGACAACCTTCTAGACTCTAACATGACTTCTTGCATGTCCTATTCTATACAATGTTTGTATTTTACAGTTCATGGAATTTACAACTTTACAACAACAATCTCCCACTTTGAAAATTCCATGACAAAAGTGAAAATACATTATTGAAATACATTAAAAATGAATGCAAGGACTCTAAAAAAATAATTGTAGTCATATATCTTTGAGTAATGTTATTTTAGCTCTCCCCCTTGATATATGTTTGGTTTTTTGTGTTGTATATCTTCTTTTGCATTGTGCTTTAGCTTTTTAGAACCTGAAATTCATTTCACAAATAACATACTTTTCTCAAACCAAGATTAATCCAGTCAAATGATAAGATATAGAGTGGACACAAACAAACACATAAATGAATATGATGATGAAGTGTGTTTTCCGATGAAGTATAAATGAGGTAAGCATTGTGCAAGTGATGTGAGTTGAGCACAAATAGTTCATTTCTATGCCTTTAGGCTCAAGTTCACTAATTTATTTTTAGTGAGTTGCTCCCCCTAAATTCAACAACTTCTTTATTATTTTTAGAATTAAGCATGTTTAATCCATTTCTACCAAAAAATTTCTTTGTCTCCCCCTAAATTCATTTTCTTTCCTTAGCATTTTAGAATTTAGCAACTTATTTTAGAATTTCTCCCCCTTTTTGTCATGGAACCAAAGGTAACAATAGCACAACAGACATAAAAATTAGAGAGATATCAAAATAATAGTTCCATTAATTTGTCAAAAGATTTACAAATATGAAGCCAAAAAGAAACGATAAAGGAAATACATAAAAAAGAAATGAAAAACCAAGGAGCTCTAACCTTCCTCATCACTCAAATTATCCTCTTCACTGGCAAGGATATCTAGGATGACTCGGGGAGTTGGTGTGTGTGACAGATCAACAATGCCCTCATTGTAGACGAGCATCTGGTCCATGCTCTCCACCTTCTGCCTGAGGTGATCAAAGCACCTAAACATGCACCCAAGGTCCACGTGGATATCTCAGATCAAATCAGAAAGGGCTAGAGGAATAGTTGAGGTTGGGGGTGATGTGGAGGATGAGGGGGCAAATGTTGGAGCTGGTGTAGGAGTAGTTGTGGTCTCTGGAGCTGGTGGTGGAACCACGACTAGTACAAGAACCAGAGCAGGGGCCGGGGCAGGTTGAGCTGCTTGAGCCGCCCGTGGTGCAGCTCTCCTCTTCAGTCCACCTTCCATCCGGTGAACTATGCCATCGTCAATGGGTAGCCGTTGAGAAAGGACCACTCCATCGCAAGGAAATGTGACTCTTCATTGCTCCATCAATTGGGTGATCATCACCCCATACAAAATGAAGATGATGTCTGAATCATCACATAGCACATGATGGATAGGACGTCGAGTACCTTCCCCTCCATTAGACTGGCTACCAAGTGGACCATGTCATCGGACATGTCCATCTTGTGGGTCATCGGCAAGAGGTTGTGAACTAGGATGAGGTTCAGAAACCTCAAAAGCATCTCACATTTGCTGGTTGTGAGCTTCCCAAACCATGCTCCCTCTTATCGCGCAAAAAATGCGCCATGGTGTGTGCCTTGTTAATCCCAACGTTGGGAAAGACAACTAGATTAGATGTGGGGTAAGCAATCCTCAACAACAAGATAACCTATCCAATTGAGTTATGAGCATTCAGACTCCATACACCTCAGTCTTAAAGGACAATTGGGTGTAGTTGTGGGAGTGAATGTTGGCGTAGAAAACTCAAACCGCCTCCTATTGGACGATCCCTTTGATGACGGTCAGCTGCATCCAACCATCATTGGGTACCTGAGTGCCCAATGTGAAGTTGCAGAGGGTAGTCTGCTTCACTTCCTACTCCTTAAAGATCCGTTTCTTCGAAAAGATATGAGTGCAGTTGTGGAAGGTCGTGGAGCTTCTTAAGGCTCCGTAGTTGACAGCCGAAGTTATAGGGCGCTTTGGTTGTTCATTTTCTCTCATTGGACCTTTAACCAAATCACAATTTGACATGGCTTTGGCATGGGAGGTGCAAGCATCCGGCGAAAGAGTAGTGGAGGAGGAGGAAAATGGCCTTGCATAGCTTCTAGTTCAATCAAGGATCGAACAAAGGGATTTTTCCCCTTTTTAAATAAAAAAAATCATTCGTATCCCGCTGGTTCCACCAATTTGGATCGATCCATAGTGAAATCTTTTTTGGGAAAATCCCATTTTTCCTCAGTTTTTGCCCAACTTCTCCCTTATTGGCCATAATGAGTCTTTTTAACTTATTTTGGGATAATTTATGAATAAATTTACATATGGCACATTCCCATTGATCCATGAATATATTCAAATCTTTTCTAGTTTAATGCCTTTGTGAGGATATCTACTAATTGATCCTCTGTCGAAACACACTCTAGAGATATAGTATTTTCTTCAACCAATTCATGAATGAAATGGTGTTGAATATCTATATGTTTAATTTTAGAGTGTTGCACTGATTTTTTTGAGATTTGGATAGCACTTGAGTTGTCGATGCCTGTGAGCATCTGCTTCATCCACAACAGTTGAGTACATCCACTTTCAGCTGCAATATATTCTGCCTCAGTAGTCGACAATGATATAGAATTATGCTTGCAATTATGCCATAAGACTAGATAATTGCCTACATAAAAGCTATCACCACTCGTGTTGTTATGATCGTCAACATTGCTTGCCCAGTCAGTATCTAAAAATCCAACTAATATTGGAGTGGTATCAAATGGATACCAGAGGCTCAAGTTGATTATCTTATGGACATATCGAATGATTCTCTTGGTCGCTTTCAGATGAGATTCTTTTGGTGCTGTCTGATACCTCGCATAGGCACCTACACTAAAGGAAATGTTGGATCTGCTAGCTATCAGATATAGCGGACTTCCTATAACACCCCTGTATTTGGTGGAATTTACATCAACTCCATCGACATCCTTTGTTATTTTCTCACTGGTACTTGTAGGAGTGTCCAATGGTTTAGACTTTAAAAGTCCAAACTTGGAAACCATATTCTTAGAAAACTTAGATTGATTTAGAAATATCTCATTTGATGTTTGTTTGATCTGTAACTCGAGAAAGAATCACAATTCTCATTCCATACTCATTTCGAATTTAGACTTCATCGTATGGGTAAATCCGTGTGTCATGTCTTGACATGTTGACCTAAAGATGATGTCATCCACATATATTTGGACACTGAGTATATGACCATCCTTTTTCTTGATAAAGTGTTTTGTTAACATTCCTCCTAACAAATTGATGGTTCATTAGGAACTTAGTTAATCTATCATACCAAGCTCTTGGAGCTTGTTTAAGCCCGTATAGTGCCTTCTTCAACATGTATACATGATTTAACATGTGAGGATCCTTGAATCCTTTAAGTTGCTCAACATATACTTCTTCTTGAAGTATTCCATTTAACTTCTTCTTGAACTATTCCATTTAAAAAAACACTTTTGAGATCCATTTGATATAGTTTGAATTTTAAATGGCATGCAATGGACAACGAGATTTGAATTGACTCAAGTCTTGCTACTGGAGTGAATGTTTCTTTAAAGTCAATTCCTTTAATTTGAGAATAACCTTTAGCAACAAGGCATGCCTTATTTCTAATGGCAATTCCATGCTCATCCATCTTGTTCTTAAAGATCTATTTGGTACCGATTATGTTTTTGTCTCTAGGTTTCTCAACAAGGTACTATACATCATTCCTTTTGAATTGATTAAGCTCTTCTTGCATAGCTATGATCCAGTCCGGGTCATTTGGACCTTCTTTGACTTTCCTAGGTTCCACTTTTGACGTAAAACATACATGACTAATAAGATTTTCTTGTTGTCTCATAGTTTTAACACCTTTATTTGGATCTCCTATTATGTCCTTTAATGAGTGTCCCTTTATAAATCTCTTTTCCTTAGGACACCTGACATCCCCATCGTTTGTCCCTTCTGACTCACTCCTAGAGTCATAAAAAGTTTCATTCTCAATTGGTTTGAGTTCACTTTGTGGATTTTCTTCTTCCTTGTTGGTTTGAGTCATTGGTTGATCATTAATGATGACATTGATAGAATCTTCCATGCTAGAAGTTCTTTTGTTAAAGACCCTGTAGGCCTTGCTTCTAGATGAATGGCTAAAGAAGTGTTAATGTAAAATGTTGTAAATTTCATGAACTGTAAAATACAAAATAATGTAAAGACTAAGACATGTGTGGAGTCATGTTAGAGTTTGAAAGGATTGTAGTCTCAAGCTTCATGAAGAACAACTTCAAGAAGACCTCATGGAAAGCTAACTGGAAGCATGCAAGGCATTCTAAAGGATTCACAACTCATTCCGAGCTCAAAAAGGTAAAACTTGTAAATCAATGATTGTTAAATGAATTTAAGGTCCAATGAAGGGTTTCAAAGGTGTATGAACTTTCCCGAACTAATGAGAGATGACCCCAAGTCCTGTTGCCTTCCAAGACTTTTTGGAGGCATTATAGTGTGGGCCTCAGATTTTGCATGACAGGTGAACTTCTTAGAAAATGGGTTCACTCATCATGGGCCTAACCCAAGATGACAATGAGTCGCCACCAATCATTTTTAAGATGTGACTGAACATCTATATTTTAAAAGCAAAATCATTTTTTATTTTAAAATTTTATTTTGAAATATTTGATTCTATTTTGGTAGGTTTACGAATAGGCTTCTAGGTAAGCGGTTTGGTTATGGATCAGGGAAAGTGTTAAGCACCCTAGTCCACCGGCATACCCGGTTACCTACTTAAGCCGGTTCAACTCTAGGGTCTATTTTCTATTTATGGTGAGTGCATTAGTGTATCTAATTTTAAAAATGTGTCATGCATGTGTAAGTGAGTTACCCTACTAACTATTGTATGTGTGTGACATGAATATATAAAATAAATTATCTAATGAAGAGTTTAGCATGTTGTTCTATAGTAAAGGATAAAAATTCAAATGACATAAAAAATTAAAAAAAAAAGTGTTTGAAACATACCTTGAGCCTTATTTCCTCATAGCTAAATTTAAAAAAATGACACATATATACAAAAATATATATAACATTCATGAAGCATGGCATCATAGACATAATTAAAAATAAATATAAATCAATAAATGAGATAAAAGAAAGAGATAAAAAGAAAAAAAAAATGGATTCAGTATTCATGACAATGGTATCTAAGACAAAATAATAATAATAATAATAATAATAATATTAATAATAATAACAATAAAAGAATGAAATAAAATCTAAGTAAAAATAAAAATGGATTGGGCTGATCAATCATGATGACTTTAAGAGACTTACTTATCATAAAAATAAATCAACTCCAAATAAAATAAAATGTAAAATAAATGAAATAATTAATTAAACAGAAATAACAAAAATGAATAAAAAAATTCTAAAGAATGAAAGGCATAGAATGATTAAACATAATAATTTCAAGAAAATTATAAAAAAAATTAAAAATAAAAAATAAAATTAAGTAAATGAAATAAAACATAGAATCAAGATTACAAATAAAATGACTAACTAATAAACATAAAATATAAAAATAAAATAAAAATAAGAAGAAAATTCATAAAAAGAAAATTAATGACCTGGAATGGAAGAAGGTGATGGCTTCAAGAAAACAGTACTTATTGAGAAATAAAATACCAATAAATCAAGTTAAAAAATAAGATAAAATAAAATAAATTTAAAATCAATATTACAACAAAATTACTAATTAATAAGCATTAACTAAGATTATAAAAAATATATACATATAAGTATCCAACATTAATGAAGTAATGAAATTAAAAAATAATAATCTACAAAAATGAGATAGTTCTACATAAGATTTATGAAAATAAAAATAAAAAATTTAATTGAAAACATTTAGATAATGTAAAATGAATTAAAATATGACAATACTTAAATTTAAAAAATTATATATATAAAAAAAAAGAATAAGAAAAAGAAAGAAAGGAGGATCATACCCCTGGGATGTCGCACTTGTGAATGATTGTTCTTCCTTTAGTTAGGCAACAGGTTCTCATAAGTTCTTCCTAATGCTGGAATTGAATAGACATCAATGGAGAAGGTGACATATCTAGAAGAGAAAAAAAACATAGAGAGCTTCTTGGAGATTTTTCCTTCTCTCCGGAGAAAAATGGGTGATTTCCTATTTATAGGATTCATGTGACCCACTTGCGAAATTGGCAAAGTAACTTTATCCAATTATAGGAGGCTTGTAACTTTTTAACAAGGTTAACAAGTTTGTTAAATTGCACATAGAGATATTTTCTATTCCATCAAGCACTCATCCCTTAAGGTGTTGCTTTTAAATTGAGGGCAAATGTCCTGTTCAGGACACCAAATGACGTCATATGGAATAAAATGGGCGGGAATTTGAAGTTTCATCTAATTCCCACTCATTTTATTGCATATGATGTCCCTGGTGTCCTCGATAAGCCATTTATTTCATTTTAAATTTATATAGGAATCTAATCAACACAACCGTTCCCGCATTGTATTGGCACTAGTCTCCTTTGTTGCCATTGTAACTGTTAAAAAGCACACCTCACATGAGAGGGCTCTTGAATTGTAAGGGAATAGAGGATGTTTTAGTAATTAAGCAACAATATATAGTGGAACTACCCTATGTTTAGGTTTGTGTCCCCTTTACACAACAAGGGCAACCTGATTCGGACTCTCCTTTTATGTGGGCCTTCCTTGTTCCGATCCAGTGTAAAGCAGCTAGCACACGTTTGTCTACATGCACGTAGACAAAGCATTAAAACCTCATCACCTTTCATTATTAAAGAAATAACCTACCTACACGGTAGGCAAGAGAAATAGATGATAATGCAATCAAATGCAGAACCCCTTGGCTTTTGTGCACAAAAAATCCATACACAATGCATGTGCATGTGCAGGTGTTTGGGAGTGCTTGCATCAGCACCAAAAAATGATAAGCACGTGTTCCAAAAAGTACAAATCACTTTTCGATGCTGATGCAACCACTCCCAAGTCCTACATACACATTATGCATGGATTTTGTGCACACAGAAGCCAACTTGACTTGTGGGTGGGATTTGGTAGGACAACTTAAAGTTAACCTAGTGTAAGAATGAAATTAAGGGTTAACACATCAGTGCCAAAAAAGTGATAAACACTTTTTGGAGGGTGCTTTTCACCTTTTGGTACTGATGTGTCAGCACCTATTGTCATTCTTACTTTAGGCTAACTTTAAGTTATCCTACCAAATCCATAGGATAGGACTTGCATGAATAGGAATCCATAGAAAAGAGAATATGTGTAGAGGGTATTCCATGGGAGAAATAATGTGTGTGTTAGTCACACATTGAAAACAAAGTCAAGGATTCTGAATTCATATATAATGGTAGGACTTGTACGAATAAAAATCCATGGAGATAAAATGTATGTATGTAGATGGGTGTCTAAGTTTCAAGGGAAAGAGAATGTGAGGGGGTTGTTTGCATCACGTGTGCATGCTAACCAACCAGAACCGAGATGAGGTGTGATGTTGTGTGGTCTCAGATGTTTGTTTTGTGAGTGTTTGAGTGGCTCCACTAAAGCCCTTATGTTTTTGGAACCAACCAAGGTACTTACACCCTGGTCTCCTTTATTTACTTCTTTGTCTCCCAAGCCTTTCTCCATACATTACTACACTATCTTCTTCTTTCTTAAGTCTTCTACAAGTTCCATGTGATTGAGTTGCGATTACACACATGCAATTTTACTTTTTTAATATATGCTTTTAATTTTTTTAAATAATGAATATTATTCTTTTTACAAACTACACTATAGAGTAGAATATTTTAAAGAACTATTACTGTAACTATATTGTTCATGCGAGTTGCACAGGTTCACTGCTAGTTAGATATAATTATGAGTTCGATTGTCAAAATTTTAGTCATTTCATGGGAACATAAAGAAACAACCAAGGATATATTCTTTCTTTTTTATTTGTTTTTGGTAAATGCCAGGATTTATTCATGATTTGTAAAATTTAGCATTAAAAGTCGTGACAAAAAATTTAGTATATTTTATATAAATATAAATGAATAGTATATTGAATACATAACTATTAATATTTTATTATCTTGGTTGGGTTGAAAATGGTAGTCCCAATTTAAACAAATTGTAATTATTTAATTCATACCTCCATAAAAACTGGTGCATTGGACGGGTCAGTGCCACCCAGGTAAGGGTGTCAACAAGTCGAGTTGAGCCGAGCTTTGCCCAACTTGGCTCAAGCTCGTCACATGAAGGCCAGGCTCAGGCTCTTGACGAGCCTAAGTTGCCAAGCTTAGGCTCAGCTCGGCTCACCAGAAAAAAAAAGGCCTAACATTCTAATGGTTCATTAGCCTAATTTGTTTTATTTGAATATTACTATTATTAATATATATAATTTTATTATAAAATTATTAACTAAACTAAACTCTTAACGAGCTGAGCTTAGTGAAGCTCGGCTCAGGCTCACTTAATAAACAAGCTTAAATCAAAGCTCAGACTCGGCTCACCCAACTTAAAAGAAGGCTCAGGCTCGGCTCTTAATGAGCCAAGCTCCGAGCTAGCTTCGCTCTTTGACAGCCCAACACCCAGGGAAAAGTAGGACTGTGTGTACTTGTCCCAAAAAAGAAAAAGAAAAAGAAAGTGAAACTGTGTACAGGTTAGGCCATGCCCAACAGGATCCAGCTAAACTTTAAGCCTGAACATAAACTTGGGCCAGGCTCAGGTCAACCTTGGCCTAACCCAAAGCCCAAGGCCTGAGACTTGAGATTTGGGCTCAAGTCCTTAGTATATGATTTTGGGCCCTACCAAGACCTAGCCCATGCACACCTATTCCAAAGGATTCCAAGATCGATTCTTGTGCATTGCTCAATGTCGAATCATGTTAGAAATGCAAATCAATTGACAAGTCAAAGAAATTCAATATGCTGCTTTGTCAACCTCAACATGCAAAGGCTGTAGATAGAAGGAAAGATAATTGGGGTTCAATATAACAAAATTTCCCAAATTTGTGTAATATTATTTTGGGCTTAATATTTACAACCGTGTAATGTTTTCATGTGAGCCTCAAAGGGTGCTTTGGTAATTTGGATAGCCAATTTAATTACCAAAAGACCCTTTTGACAAATAATGTAACCACCAAATGAAGTGTGACGTTGGGTCATGTAGAATATCAAATTTGTAGTCATGTAGAATATATTTTAGGTCCAACAGTAGCTCAGTTGGGTGATCTTTTTATCACATCCACAATTTGATCCTCTCTTAATTAGTGCTGCTTTGAAATGACAGATTGGATCTTTATCTGAATGCCGTGCTTTAAATTGAGAGAATTTTTTAGTTAAACTCTTCTAAACCTCACTAGTCACTAACTAAAAATTATCCATAGCATTAATATACCTTAGCGGTGCATTTGGATTTAGGGAGTTGGAAGAGTGGAAATGGAATTGGGGTACTCAAATTCATTTCCGTCATTTATGGTCAATTTTAAATTATGGAACTAGATTTAGATCAAATCCTCAAAGAATTAGAATGCATAACTGAACCCAAAATTGGAGTTGAAATAACAATCCATAAGTTGTTATTTCCAATTCCTTTTTATAAAACAATTTGTGATGCTCGAGGTCTATTCAAATGACTAAAATTCCCTCCTCCCTTAAGTAACTGTGAGGAGTTTTATGACACACAAAGTATCTAAAATGCCCTCTGTTATTTTATTAATTGAGCAAAGTACCCCTGAATGGAAAATCTAGTTCATGTTAGCTATGCTCATGGTTTATTCAATGACTAAAATGCCATCCTCCTTCAAGCAACTGTGAGGAGTTTTTTTGCACATAAATACCCAAAATGCCTTATGTTATTTTATGAACTGGCCAAAATGCTCCTAAATGGAAAATCTAGCTCATGTTAGCTATACTTTGTCTATTTAAATGACTAAAATACCCTTTGTTATTTTATTAATTGATCAAAATGCCAATGAGTGGAAAATCTAGCTCATGTTAGCTATGTTATAGGTATATTCAAATGACTAAATTATATTCCCTCAAGCAAGAATGAGGAGTTTTCTTAACATAAAGTACCCAAAATGCTCTTTGTTATTTTATTAATTAACTAAAATGCCCCTAAAAATCTAGCTCATTTTAGCTATGCGTCAAGTTTATTCAAATTAATAAAATTCCCACCTCTCTCAACAACTGCGAGAAATATTTTTAACACACAAAGTACCCAAAATGTCCTCTGTTATTTTATTAATTGACCAAAATGCCCATGAGAAGAAAATCTAGCTCATGTTAACTTTTGGAAAGAGTTAAAACGTATAACTACTTTGTTTCCCAGAGTGATCTTCATAATGAGTAAGCTACATTAAAATCTCGACAAGAGTGGACATAATACCTCCGCAGCGATTATCGGGGAATTAAAGGCCCTATAGAAGCCTGAGCATGTCGAATGCAAAGTTTTGGTGCCCAACTTGCAGAACTTGGGAGTCCTTGGCGATAGGCCATACAATCTCAAGGTCAACCACCAAGCAAAGAGCAAACAAAATGGGATTGATTGTGCTCTTTGAATATTTGTGTATTCAAATAGTAGAAATGAGATTTTTGAATTCCAATTCCATTCATACAAAATGGAACTGAATTCTGCGAATTTCAGTTATGAAGAATTAGAAATCCAAGGTCAGTTCCAATTTTGTGAATCCAAACATACCCTTGAAGATGCCAGCTTGCTAAGTTGGTAAAGTCTAGGATTTGTATGATAGACTTAGGTCAGGATCACACCTCAGGAAGCAAAGGTCATGAGTTTGAAGCACACCCCCTTCGGGCCACTTGCTTGGGCATAAAAAACTTGATTTACCTGATGTATGGGAGAGGCAAGGAGACCTTGTGCCCCAAGGACATAGTCAGGTGCTCTAAGAGGCTTGGATACCTCGGGTTATTATAAAAAATAAAAAATAACCGCTGACCAACTTACCTTTCACAGGAGGGAGGGAGAAAGAGAGAGTTAGTCAAGAAAAATAATTGAATGGTTAAATGTGCTAATACTGCAAGTTAGCTAATTGTAGGACTAACACAATTACGAAGTAGTGAATATAAGGCATGTAAGGACTAAGAATAGGTTAGGAGTGCAACTCTACTGCATTGGATCAGGTTAGGCCTACCTAGCCCCAACCCTCAACCCAACTTAAGAATCAACCCCAAGCCCAACCTTAATCTATTTACTTAATCGTAACCCAACTTGGATGAGGTAGGATTGATTTCGGTACTTTTGGGCTGATGGGCCAGGCCTAGGTTATAATAATAGGTTGGCTTGGGTTTCGCAAGTCCTCTAGCTGATCATGGGTTGGGTTGTGATTTTTCGGCCAATCCCAACCTAACGAGAAACTACCAATCTCAGATCTGATCAATTCAATTAGCTGGGGAGCCTAGCCTAAATTGCATCGTTCAATGTTTGACATTTGTCCAATTGAAAAGGTTGTGGGAACTAAAATAGGCCAAAAGGGGGGTCAGGGGAGGTATCTTTTGTGCTTTAGGTGGGGGGGGGGGGGGTTAAAAAAACAAAAACCTCCCTTGCACCTGTCTCAAACAATGAGGGCTTGTTTAGAATTGTTAATGGAGCTTAATAAGGGCTGCGCTGCCAGTGTACATGAGCCGGGTCCAGGCTGGGCCTTAGTAGGTTCAAGGCAGGGCCCATTTTTTTTATCGCAGACTTGGGCTGGTCCGGGCCCAAAAAAAGTCACATGGACCAACTTAATTAC
>JAOXJP010147667.1:0-27200 GCA_025762735.1 Platanus orientalis | reverse complement strand
AGATCAAATCCAAGGAAATACTAACTCTACTAACTAAAAATTGGAAACTAAAACCTAGACCAACTAATGCAGAAAC
Source organism: Platanus orientalis (assembly GCA_025762735.1). NCBI lineage: Eukaryota > Viridiplantae > Streptophyta > Magnoliopsida > Proteales > Platanaceae > Platanus > Platanus orientalis. The sequence goes on along the minus strand of JAOXJP010147667.1, from coordinate 27,124 downwards.
TCAAAGTAAATTCCTTCAAATTCCAGGAACATAGTATATGTTGTATAGGATCAACATGTGTCCAATCCGTAATCCCAGTTGGTAGGTACCAACTCTAATTATGTCATCGCCAATGTTGTTCCCCATATACATCTTTTGGTTGCCCCTTAGAATTCGTTGAAATTCCACGAACCCTACTCAATCCCTGATAACTTGCTTAGTTGCTTCTGAATCCACAACCCAAGATGGTATTAGTGAATGAGCAACAAAAGCCTCAAAACACAAAGGTTTGAGAAAGGGAGAGTGATAGTTCGCACCTTCTTTGGCTCAGTGCATTCACGAGTGAAGTGGCCCATCTTATGACAGTTGTAGCATTTTACTTTGGTCTTGTCTTTAGCTTTACCACGTCTTCCCGCTTTTGTTTTGCACATTTGCCCTTTTATGGACCCAGTCCACCATGTCTTGCCTTGTTTTAAGTTTTACCTTTAGCCTTATATTTAGGCTTGAAGGACCTTCTCTTAGCTCCTTAGGCAAATAAAGCTTCGCCTTCACCCTTAACGAATTGATGCTCAACCTCGAGCTCTAAATGACGGGACAATTGAGTGAAAGTGGTGATGTTTTCCTTGTGCATCATCAAGAGCTTCATTTATTCCCAAGAATTAGGCAATGACCTTAAGACAACAAAAATTTTCTACTCATCTGATAGGTTGTTGCCAACATTCTTTAGGTATCTTATCATTTGAGACATTAAGATGTTCAATCATTGACGAGTTAGGATCCATTTTGTATGTCTTGAACCTAAGAGTCATGGCCCTTAACCTTGTGAAAAAGGTACAAGCGAAAGACATTTTAGGTACTCTTGTATGTCTTTGGCAGTTTTGCATTCTTCAAACTACCCAATGAGATCATCGTGCATTGTGTTAAGCATAGTAAAATAAAGTGCACACAATGATCTCTTTTGAACCAGTTTTGATATTTCTCCATATCCCATCTATGTTGCGCTATGGTCCTGTCCTCAGGGACTGTCATGCTAGTTGCCAGTGTTTCGAGCACACCCTACTCTTTTAGGAGATACTGAATTTTCCTATGTCACATGTCATAGTTGTTTCCATCTAATTTATTTCTTTTGGTTAAGTCAATTATCACTTTCTTAGAGGCCATTATCAATCTACAAGTAGATATTGTGCAATTAATTAGGGATTTCTAACACATTGCTCACACACACATACTATGAAATTATCTCACCGTGTAAGTTAAGATCTAATGTCAAGGTTTATGTACTCAGATCGAAAGACTAGGTAATTCTAATAATCATCTCTTACACACATAAACCATAACATTTTTTCTTTTTTTTATAACAAGTAGTTGGAACATAAACCCTAACATTAATCTTACCTTAGGTGAATAATTTTATTTTGAGGAAAACTAATCTCGATTCATACTATAATTAAGCCTACTTAAAGACCATTGTTCACCGGTCAAAAAATACGTATAAAAATTCAACCAACTCTTAATGGTTCAAGATGGTTTGGATGAACCATGATCCAATACAATCAAGCTGGTCACATGAACTAGATAGACTTATAAAGCCTATCTTAATTTTAATAAGCCTAAGGTTGGTCTGGTCTGATAAGGCTTTATGGGCTATATTTTGGCCTTCTATGTGGACTTAATAAGCTCAGCAGCCAAAAGCCAAAAGCAAGCCATCTTGGGTGGCTTGACTCCAACCCATAAACACCACACCCTTTTTTTTAATTAATAAAAGAAAGGGGTGGGCGAGTACTTAATCGCCATCCTCATTCGTAGGGAGAGAGACAAGCATTCAATGCCGCCCACAGTCACTCTCATTAATGATGGGAGGGGGGTGATATCATATGCGCCACCCCCCGGGACACTAGGGGGAATCAATTCCTCCCCCCTAGTGTCTCATCAAGGAGGGTGGCGCATTGATTTCAGGCAGATGGGAGGACCCCATGTCAGCCACCATAACTTTTTCACTTTCTTTTGTACTTAAAAGAAAAAAAAATTCTTTCAATGACGTAAAAAGAAGGGGTGAGCATTAAATGCTTATTTAATAAACAACTTCTAAAAAAAAACATTTAATCCTTTGTGATTATTTTATTCAAGATACACATATAGTGAATAACACAAATTGAGAAACCCAATGTTACTAATTTGTCTTAGTGGATTCCTAACAAAACCAACCAATTTTTTTTTTTTTAAATTGAGTACAAGTTGCGCGCTCTAGATTTTCTATGCAAAATTTGTGCATGATTTATGTTTAAAGGCATGTAAACACTTACATCAGCATTGAAAAGTGATAAGCACATGCCCCAAAAATTACAAGTCACTTCTCATAGATTTTGTACATGCAAAATCTGTGCATGATTTGTATTTAAAGGCATGTGAACACTTACATCAGCATTGAAAAGTGATAAGCACATGCCCCAAAAAATACAAATCACTTTTCAATGCTGATATAAGTGTTCTCAGCCCCCGACACGAATTTTACATAAATTTGGTGCTCACATAACCAAGCCATCACAAATTGGCATTTTGTTACAGAAATACAAATAAGGATATTGATTATTATAATTCTTATAATTTCCTTTGGCAGTCGGATTTGTTCTCTTTTAATGAGTTGGACCGAAACACACGCTTGTTCTTCATATCACTAAATACACATGCGCTTCATGGGGTGCATCTTGGGTTACATACCCATTTCCATCTTAATCTCTTCTCCTTTCTTTTTTTTATATATTATATATTTTTAAAAAATAAAGGAGAGTTGGGTTCTCTCCAACCTCACGCCTCCCTAATTGTACCATTAATATCAATAACCTGAGCCCAAAAGTACATACTTTATTACATCCAACCATGATGGATTCCAGCAAAGGCATGTCAGGGGTCGCTAGAACACCCTGGCTCCGGTAGCGCGGAGCCCATGTCTCCTTTAGCACTAGTAGAAGGTCTTACCAGTAAAACCCACTAAAATATCACTATTTTTTTAAGTTCTAGTAATAATATATATTTTTTTTATTTAAGTATGAATCGGGAAAAAAATGGAATCATCTTCTTGACTCTCTTTCGTTAACCAGGGTCCATGAACCTCGTACAAGTCCACGACGGGTTCCGGTGAGTAGCGCCATTGGCGGCCCCTAGCTCTGGTACAGCCATCATCCACCCGGAAAATGTCACAAGAATCCCACGGATATGCTGGTGTTTTTTTTTTAAACAATCGTATAATTTTTGTTGGAGTCGTCTTCCTCACGACTTTGCACTCTTAAAAAAAATGGACGCATCCACTCAGATCTTATCCATCCACCAAATCTTTCAGCGATGGTATTAATGACATTGCCCGCATCCCCCTGGCGCTGTCAACACCGATCACTTTGACAGAAAACATTAACTATCTGAACCCCTTTTTTTGAAGTTTCTAAAAAAAAGTTGTATTCACTCTTCTTCCAATATCATAGCAACTCCATTTAGCAAGGTTGACTACTCTCGGAGTATAGGACTCCATGGCAGTAGCGGACTTGTTGGTCACCCGAAACTTGCTGGAAAAAAAAAACGGGGTGCAAAACTACCTGAAGACAATCCCGCGGCGGAAGAAAATGAACCACACTTGTACCCATGTCGCAACGAAGAAGGTTGCCTCGTCGGTGCAAAACACCAACACCCATCAAAGCAACAACACTACAAAAGTGGTGTAGGATTTTCATACCATAAACCCTTACAAAAAAAGAGGGAAGAAAGCAAAAGAGAAGAGAGAAGTCTCCACAAGATTACCAAAGTGTAATCTCGTTTTTGGTAATGCCACATATTTATAGAGGCCTTATGGAAGGATTTTTAGTCTACTTAGGCCTCTAAATCCTACTAAGGGTTATCTACAACTATTAGATAAGCTCTGGAGGAGTCTTAAGTGCAATAAGATGCCCACATGGACGTCCAAGATAGACTCAAACTCCAATAGTAGGTATATGGCATATAGCATATAACACTTGGCATATGGCATACACCATGTAGCATGTGCATGATTCAGTTTTGTTCATTTTGGACACTCATATGGTTATCTTGCAGAATGTGCATACTTGAATCATAATAAGGATACATGTATAGTATGTTTAATGCACTCACATATCTACTTCGATTCCTTACTCTATCTTGATTCTTCATATTTATTACTGTAATTATCTTTGGCCTCCTTTGTGTGGCATAAACCGCGTACCTTTTTGTTGAGCCCATCAAACTTACCCCAATTGACACCCTCTTACAATTGAAGAGTAAGTGAACAAGTACCGTTCGTTGTTGCTTGGGACATGAGCATGAATGATGAATTAGGTGGTCTAGCCCATACTTTTACATTCCAATCTTTGATTTACATTTTGGATCGGAGTTGTATCCCTATTATAGTACTTTGGTTGAGACCCATTTGGGTGAAGATTTGTTTATTTTTATGGGCATGTTGAGGCCCCTTTTATTATGGATCATTAGAGAGTTGGATATAATACATTTGTTAAGTCCATATGTATTGTCAATTCCATGACAAGGTTAGATGGGTTGTAATAGGCTTTTAGTTTATGCAATTGGGTCTGTAAAGTGTGAAGATTCAAGGACCAAGCATGAGCAACTCAAATAAGCAACATTGGATCAAGAACTAAAGTTTCATAAGTGAGTCAAGTCTATTCATGTCAACTGAAGAACTTCAAGAGGCCACGTCTACATGCACTATGTACTTAAACAGTTAGAAGGACAAGTTGGACTTGTCTAAAATCATGTTTACCTCAAAATACCTCAATTACACCATGGTGAGACCTAGGAAGATATTAAAGACATAATTATGATCCTCGGATTAATCTTGAACCAATGTTGAAGTTTTCACAAGAAGCAAAAATTCAAAATACTTAAGAAAGCAGGACCAGCAAGGTTCAAGCGCTTGAACGGTCCTTCGAGTGCTCAAACATGCTCAGGGAAAACCATAAGAAACGGGTTTCCCTTCGAGCACTCGAAGATGAATATTAGAGTGCTCAAATAGGTCATTCGAATGCTCGAATATCCTAGAATTGGAAATGTTCTAAATTCGAATCTTATAGCGACTAGTTCTTTGGACAACTGTAAAAGAGTCGTTAGAACTCAAAATAAATTGATTTTTTATCTATAAATAGAGGACCTAATCCCCATTTAAAAAAAAAAAGAATGATACAAGAATCATTAAGTATCAAAAGAGAAAATTCTTTAAGGGATTAAGACATTCTTAGGGTGATTAAAACATAAAAAAGCTTTCTCTATGTTGAGATATTGATATATCTATATATGAGAGATAGTCATACAACTTAGAGTTGTTTATATTGGTAAATCCATATTATCAAGTTGTGTTTGAGAGGAATAAACTATTGTTTTGAGTCTAATCAATAGCAATATTACTTCTACGCATATTCATATTTGAGAAGCTCTCATTATTGAACCAAATAGTCAAACTAGCCTATCAAGAGGCTTGAGCACTATTCTCAGTCTACTCTACTACAATCAATCTTCTACCAGAGACACCGGATGAGAAAGTCCACTAGAGACACTGGACTAAAGCACTATTTAGAGACACCAGGTGTAGTACGAGAAAGTTCATCGAAGATATTGGACTAGAGCACTTGCCAGAGACACCAAGTGTGGTACTTCCTTCACCGAAGACACTGGAGGAAGTTAAATAAGTTTATTGATTTACTTTTGTAATAGTGTTAGACTATTAATTAAAAAATCAACTAGGCTCTATGAAATAGCCGTTAAACGGTGGACGTAAGCTGAAATGTCGAACCACTATAAATCTCTATGTCTTTGTGTTGCTTACATCTTTTTTATCTTTTGATTACATGTTTATCTTATTTATTCAAGTTTTTCAACACATTAATTAAAGATATCTAAGGTCAAAATAAATAAAAGAATCAATCAAGCAACCTTAGGGAATTTATCAGCCCGTCTCTCGCTATAGGTAACACTATAGTGCATGATGGATAACAGTGGTCTATGATAAATTCATAGTCACTAGATTTACTTGTGTATTTTTTCTGTAGCATGCATATTAAAAGATAAGTCTAAGTAAATCTAAAAGTAAACTTAAACAATCAAGAATTTTTAATAAACTTAAAAATCCTATTCACCCCCATCTAGAATTACTTAGGACTAGAATTTCAATTGGTATCAAAGATGATTGCTCCTGAAAGGGCTTAATAACCCGAGGTAGATCCTTGAAGTTAATCCTAGCTTGATATAGCTTCTAAGGAAGAAGGTATTGCGACAAATAGACTACCTTATTTTGATTGGTCAAACTACACATATTGGAAAGCCTGGATGGGTGTATTTATTAAATCCATGGATGTATGTACTTAGACTGTAGTAGAGAGTGGTTATAATAAGCCTAAAGATAAATTATAAAAAGATCAGGATGCTACAGAAAAGACTACATACCTTACCAATTACAAGACGATGAATGCAATCATTTGTGTGGTAAGCCAAAATGAATTTAAGTGAATCTTTGGACACTAAACCACTAAAGAAGCATGGGACCTCCTTGAGGTTACCCATGAGGGTACAAGCGTGGTGAAGCAGTCTAAGCTTCAGATGCTCACATCGAGCTTTTAGACCCTTCAGATGGAAGACGATGAATAATTCATTGACTTTCATATAAAGCTTCAAGACATTGTTAACTTTATGAGAGATCTTGGAGAAGTTAAGGATTCAAAAGTTGTTAAAAAAATCCTTAGGTCTGTTCCTGAAAGATTCTACCCAAATGAAACAACTATAGAAGAATGTCAAAATCTAGAGACCATGAAGGTTGAAGTGTAGATTGGGTCAATTCAAGCGTTTGAGCTAAAATTTAGACCCACAAACAAAAAGAAAAGTATAGCCTTAAAAGTTGAAAAGCAATCTAGCTCCGATGATGATTCGGACATAGATGTGGCTATGGTGGCTAAGAACTTCAAGAAAATTTTTAGGTCCACTAGCTTTAGAAAGAAACAATTATCTAGAAGACCACCAAAAAAAACTTTAAAAGAAATGAAGTATCTAGAGAAGAGTCCATTTTCTATGAATGCAATGGCAAAGGACACTTTGTTGTTGAATGTGTTAACAAGAAACAGTATAAGATACCCATGAAAAAGGCTATGGCTGCCACATGGGACGATGATTCAGATGAATCAGATGATGAGCAGCAAGAAAGTGAAGATGAATCTCCACAAGGCATTAGATCCTTTGGTGCCTTTACTAAGAGAACTCAAGATGATTCTCAAAAAGAAGAAGAAGAAGAAGATTTTCAAGAAATTTTCAAGAAAGCATGGACTTAGTTAAACTCAATACAAAATTAAAAAGGCAAAATCAAGAGTTAGTTGAAAAAGTTGACTCTCTTGAAGAGACTATCTCCTAAATTATATAAAACCCACTAAACAATTTAGGAGATAAAGAAAATACTTCATTGAAAATCTTTTGAAAGAAAAGCTAAAACTAACCGAGAAAATATTGTTTCTTGAAGTGAAGATGAATGAATTGAATATAAGCATGTTTCATGAAATGGAAAATGCTAAGAAGCTTGATCTTACCTATTCTAATTTAAATGCAAAAAAATATAGAATAATTGAATTATTTAAAGGATCTAGAAGAACAAAAAGGGAAGCTTCTAAATTTTCTTTTCCAAGGCAATGAAAATTTTGAAAGAATGCTTACCATGGGAAAAGAAAATGGTGACAAAAGTGGTTTAGGCTATAACGACTCTTTCTCACAACAAACCACTTATGCTAATATAATAAACACTGGCTTAGGAAGAAGAGAAGAGAAGACCAAGGTCATCTCAAACATTCCTAGAAAATTCAGTATGCTGAAAAAGGGAAAACTGTTAATGAGGCCTTAACCTCTAGACAAAATATCTCTAAGAATAACCATATGCATGGTAGAAGGAATGTTTATAGATAAACATATAATCATACTTCATACAGTTCTCCAATTTTTTGTTATTATTGCGGTCTTATAGGTCATATGAAATTTGAATTCTTTAAGAGACAAAGAGACTTAAAAATCAAAAAAATGAAGAATTAAGGAGAATTGAAAAATAAATATGAGAAAAATAAATTCTCTTCATAAAGTTGAGAATCTAAATTTAGAAAAGAAGAAGAGAATGGGTCAAATTAATAGGGTCAACCCCAAACAAATTTGGGTAAAGAAAACTTGGGCTAAGAAGGATGAGCTCAAATGCCAAGTGGTCATTTATACCACACTAAGAGTACGGAACACTTCAAGATGGTATCTTGATAGTAGATGCTCAAGGCACATGACTGGGGATAAATCCATATTCAACCAACTTGAGAAAATGCAAGATGGAAGTGTAGTCCTTGGAAATGGGAACTAATCCAAGTTTGAGATGGGATAAGACTCAGATGTAGAGTCTCGTTGGCCGAGAAGGGATTTTTTTATGGATTTTTTACTTAAGTCTCGTTCTAGCCTTACCTAATAGTAGTTCGGTCTCTTTCCCCTCAAGGGAAAGCCCATTCCAGATGGAGTAGTTCATCTATGTCTTGAAAACCCACCCTAAAGATAGGAGTTCTTATCTCTACTGCCTATCCAACCAGAAGACTATTATTCATGGTGGAGTGCATCGAGTAGGATCCGATCCCATCCCAGTAGTCAAACTCCTTCCTGACCCGGCTCACCTGCCTCTGAAGCTAGAATGACTGCCTACCTGAGGAATCGAATAGTTGGAAGTGGGATGTGGAATGTGATTGGTGACGGATGGTCGATGGTGGTTATGAAATGAACACAATTTATTGAGCATTAGCCAAATTTATGATAAAGCTTATAGAGTTCACTTTGGAAAAAGAAAATGTGTGGTAAAGGATAAGGATGATGAAAAAGTATTATTGGAAGGATTAAGAACTAGCGATGATAGTTATGTCATTAATCCAAACATATGCCAAAAGTCTTAGTCAAAGTTCTCTTGTTGAAAACTAAGTCTCATAATGAATTTTCAAAGAAAAAAAAAACAATCAAAGTCTCTAAATCTCAATACATTACAATTAGCATAACTATTTATGTTTATGGATTCTTTATAGGTACTTGGAAAACATTAAAATGCTCAAAGTTTTGGTATCTTGAAAAACTAGAAACTAAGGAGTTTCGAGCACTCAAATGGAGTATCTGAGTGCTTGAATCACCTATTTTGAACACTCAAAGATCCTTTTTAAGCACTAAAATCTGGGCGGGTTAGAAAATTTTGAACCGCCATGAGCTATAAAGGTTGTAAATAGGGTTTTATTCACTCTTATGCTTTCTAAACCCTAATCCTTCATAAGAGAGAAACTCCACTTGAGCCAAAACTCTTTCTTTCATAGTCCAACAATGTCGTCTCCTCATGGAAGAAATCGCAACAATAGGGGAAATGAATTCCTTGTTCAGAAGAGAAAGAATCACTCAAGAAAGTACGTAGGAAATTTCTACCAACTTTCTTCACTCTATAGTGCAAGGAATCCTATAAACAATTCTTTGGTGAAGAATCCACACCATATGAACGTGTTCTTAATCCTGATATGTTAAAGGATTTCGGGCTTGTTCTAGAAAAGGTGTCCATATTAAAGACATTGATCTTAAACTTAAAGAAGATGGAGCAAAGCCAGAGTCAAACAGCCAAGATAGTGCAAAACATAACCGGATACATGGTTGTGACACACAAAGCCTTTGGTGAAGATGTGACTCCAATCTCACTTGATTCAGAGAGTCAGTTTGACAACACGAAGAGTGATGAAGAAAAAGACTTTAGGACTAACGAGGACATATAGGCTTGAATTCCTATTTTTTGGTTTATATCTAGCTTATGAATTTTTCTTAGTAATAATCATCCAGTTAACTAATGAACTATTATAACTAAATAAAACATTGGTTCTATTTTTTATGTTTATCTGTGTAGCTTATTATTTGCGTTGATTTCCATGCTCATAATGTTATCTGATAGATGTTGAGAATGTTTATGAATTCCAATATGTTCAGATGAATATTTCATAAATCTAACTTGTATGCCAAATAGCTTTGAACAGACAAGGAATCAAGACATATGAACTCACACACTTCACATATCTGTATATCTTGATTCATCCATTAATACCATGTGCCCTACAGTAATATTTTGGAACTGCAACTATTGGCATTTGTAAACCCCACATAGAATCATACATGATCTACCTTATAGTAGAACCTTGTGTGCAATGGTTTTAAAAGGATTTGTGTGAACCCCATTAAAGTTCACCTACACATATGGCCCCTATAGTAAAATCTAACATGTAAAGGTGTTGAATTGATACGCCCTATAGTAAAATCTAACACATACAGGTGTTGAATTCATATGGCCCTTATAGTAAAATCAAACACATTCAGGTGTTAAACTAATGGTCTACAAAAGTAAAATATTTTCATGCATTATTAAGAATGCATCACAATGTGCTTACTAAAGTAATATTTGTTCTTGCATTAGTTGAATGCACATGAGTTTTATTTACCTATCTTTTCTATTGACCTTTGCTATTATAATGCTTTAGGCATTTATGGCCTCAATGTTCACACCCTTTGTCAAATCATGACAAAAATGGGGAGAGAAAGATAAGGGGAGAAAGCATTTCTCTTAATTATTTTTTATTTAAAAAAAAAAGAGAGAAAAAGGAACAAAGGGGGAGAAAATTTTTTATGCTTAATTTTCTTTAAGTTTATTTTGAAAAAAAAAAAAACATAAGAAAGCTATATGTTCTTATGTTGTAGATTGGCAGGTTATGACAACCCTAAGGACTAAGGGGGAGCACCTGAGCTGACCAAGTATTTAAATGATTGTGTCCTTGTAAAATCCCAAACAAATGTATTTTTCTATAATTTATAAATTTGTTTATATAATGGGTTTTGTCAATGAATTGACAAATGGGGAGATTGTTAAGTCCATATGCATTATCAATTCTATATCAATGTTAGATGAGTTGTATTAGGCTTTAGTTCTATGTAATTAGGTCTGTAAAGTGTGAAGTTTCAAGGACCAAGCATAAGAAACTCCAACAAGCAACATCAGATCAAGAACTGAAGTTCCACAAGTTATTCAAGTCTATTCATGTCAAATGAAAAACTTCAAGAGGCCACATATGCATGCACTCTGTACTAAACAGGTAAAAGTACAAGTTGGACTTGTCTAAAATCATGTTGTGCTCAAAGTGCCTCAATTTGATCATGGTGAGACCTAGGAAGATATAAAAGACCAAATTATGACCCTAAGATTAATCTCAAACCAATGCCAAAGTCTAGACAAGAAGCATAAATTCAAAATACTTTAAAAAAAAACATGATTGGCAAGGTTTGAGCACTCGAAGAGGTCCTTCAAGTGGTAGAATAGGTTCGAGTGCTCAATGGAACCATCCGAGGGTCAAGCATGCTCAGGGAAAACCACTAGAAACTGGCTTCCCTTCAATCTCTCAAAGATGGATATCCAAGTGTTCGAATGACCTGGATCGAGCGCTCAAATAGGTCATCTGAGTGCTTAAATATTCTAGCATTAGAAATATTATGAATTCAAATCTTATAACAGTTAGTTCTTTAGACAATTATAAAAGAGCCGTTAGAAATAGAAAAAATTGATTTTTTCTCTATATTTAAAGGGCCTAATACCCATTAAAAATAAAGAATGATATGAGGATCATTAAGTATCAAAAGAGAAAAGTCTTGAAGGGATTAAGGCATTCTTGGGGGTGATTGAAGCTTGAAAAATCTATCTGTGCTAAGATATTGATATATCTATAAGTGAGAGAATGTCACACAACTTAGAGTTGTTCATATTGGTGAATTCATATTACCAAGTTATGTTAGATAGGAATAAACTCTTGTCTTGAGTCTAATTGAGAGTAATCTTGCTTCTATGCATATTCTTATTAGAGAAGCTCTTATTGCTGAATAGAATAGTTATACTAGCTTATTAAGAGGTCTAAGCACTATACTTAATCTATTCTACTATAATCAATCTTCCATCGGAGACACCGAAAGAGAAAGTCTACCGTAGACACTAGACTAGAGCACTAGTGGGAGGCATCGGGTGAGGAATGAGAAAGTCCACCAGAGATACTGATTAAAGCACTCGCCGGACACACTGGGTGTAGTACCTTCACCGAAGACATTGGAGGAAGTTGAGTAAGTTTGTTTATTTACTTTTGTAATAGTGTTAGACTATTAACAAAAAAGTAATTGGACTTTGTGAAAGAGCCATTAGATAGTGGGCATAAGCTAGAGTGTCGAAGCACTATAAATCTCTATGTCTTCGTATTGCTTGCATCTTTCATATCTTATGCTTACATGTTTATCTTATTTATGCAAGTTGTTCAACACATTGATTAAAGATATATAAGGTCAAAATAAAATAATCAATCAAGCAACCTTAGTAAATTTGTCAACCCATCTCCTACTCTGCTATAGGCAACACTATAGTGCATGATGAAGAACCATGCTCTATGATAAATTCATGGTCACTAGATTTACTTGTGTGTTATTTTTGCTACATATTAAAATATAATTCCAAATAAATATAAAAGCAATCTTAAACAATCAAGAATGTTTAATAAGCTTAGAAATCCTATTCACCCCTTCTAGGATTACTTGGGACCAGAATTTTAATATTATATATTTCTGCTGCACTCTCATTCAGTTTTTTGTTATTAATATTCGGCTACAATATGTTTAGTTAAATGGGCTGATATAGATAAAAGAAAAGAAATCAATTTGTATGGAGAGTGAAGTGAGCTCGAAAAGGGGTACCACACTCCAAACATGGGATCTCTTCACTATGGGATATGGGTTCGGGGCATGTCACCGAATGTCATGGATCCAGGTTCGAGCTTGAACCATAGCTTGTAAATCCAGGTCATGACAATTGGTGCGAATCAGAATGCTTTTGTATAAGGAAGGTAGATCATGGATTGTTCTTTAATTCCAAATGAATGCATTCAATTTTTGGATCAAGTAGGAAAAAAGGGATTTTGTGTTAGGTAAACAAGGAAAAAACATATGATCATGTATGTTGGGATTTCTTATAAGATATAATGCTCAAAATGGGATTCAATATGCAACTAGATAAAGGTGTGTATGTTGACAACATCTTTCTTGATCTTGATTAATGGTATATCAAGAAGATTTGTTAGAAGCGACATGGGTATGAGACAAGGAGATCCACTATCATTATTCTTATTTAATACTGTGATGGAAGTGCTAATCAGATTGGTGGCCAAAGTGGAAGAAGAAGGATTGGTGAGAGGATGTCAATTCAATCTACCAAGTCCATCCATCTCTCTTTTTTATAGTTTGTTGATGATTCTTTATTTTTATTGGATGGTTCTACTGAAAAAGTGAAGAATATAAGATGCATCTTGCTAATGTTTGAGGCAGTCCCAAGACTCAAAGTCAATTTGTACAAATCTAAAATTATGGGGGTTGGAAATACTCAATCAGTTAAGGCTTTAGCTGAGATAATGGGGTGTTAACCTTCATCTCTTCCTTCAACATATCTAGGTTACTTATCTAAAAATAAAACATTTCTAGGTTTTCCATTAGTGAAAGATACAGGTCTAAGAGAATATGGGATCCAATCATTGAAAGGTTGGAGAAGAGGCTATCGACATGGAAAGGGCGTTATCTATCAACCTATAATGTATGGAGGACTTAGGGTTCCATTAATGAACAATATGGATAGAGCTTTACTAGCTAAATGGATATGGAGGTTTGCCATTGAGAAGAATGCATGATGGAGATCAATTATAGCTACCAAATATGGAATACATGCATTAGGTTGGTTTAGAAATACCATAGAAAAGCCTATGACGTTGGTGTGTGGAGAGGTTTCCTCAAAGAATTAAGTTGGTTCAAGGACAAAATCACTTTCAAAGTTGGGAGGGGGGGATTCGATCAATTTTGGAAGTGTAAATGATGTGGGGGAGTGGTACTTGCAGAGGACTATCCAAGGATTTTGATATGGCCTTGAGGAAGGATGGAACAATGATGGAGCATTCAATGGTGGAGGGACCATTACAAAATTTGAATATCCATATTAGAAGATCACTGAATCATTGGGAGATGGAGCTGATAACAAGCTTATTGTAGTGGTTGCAAAATGCCATAGTGGGGGACATCAATGAGAAAGATGGCATATAGTGGATTAGAGATAAAACAGGTTTCTACTTAGTCAAATCAGCTTATAAATCTCTCATTTGTATCTTATCAGAATGATATGGAAATCGTAGTTACCATCTAAAGTTGTTTTTCTCATCTAGTTGATTTACTTGGGAATGGTTATAACAGTAGATAACTTGAGGTGAAGAGGCTTTCAAATTCCAAATATATGCAACTTGTGTGAAGATGATGAGGACTCGGTAAGCCACTTGTTCATAGCATGCTCAAAAACACATCCTGTATATAGTGTTTCTTTAATTTCAAGTTTAGACAAATTTGAGTTACTCCCAACTTTATGAAGGATCTCCTTGACATGTGGTGCAATGAAGAGGTAAATTGTAACACCTTTGAACCCGGATTTAGATATGGATCCGTATCGCCCCGGATTCAGATTTGTTACTATTCACAAAGCTGATATTCCACATAAGATTGGCCCAAGCCATGGGCTAAAGACCAAAATCCAATATAGTCCACATGTTCTCATTTAATACTTATCTTAATATCCATTAAGTCTAATTAATTCAATAGTCAGATTTCAATGGTTGCGGAAGCATGTTTAATATTTAAAAGACTAAACATATTCGGATCGATAAATGCGAAAGCATAAATCTAACTCATAAAGATCACAATAGTCCAACAACAATGATTCTCAATAAAAATATCACTATACTCTCCAAAGATAAATCACTATAGTAAAGTAATCAATAACCACATCACTAGGGTGCCCTCTCACCCAAAATATACAAAGGGAACTAAATGTCTACTAATCCAAAGTATGGACCCAACATAACAGGGTCCCCTCAAATATGTCCATAATAAATGTAACAAGGGTCCGTTTGAAAAACAAATGGTTGGGTTAGTCCCAACCTGTAAGCAATCTAGCAGACTATAGATTATTTGAAGCAAAGCACAAATCTGAATACTAGCATGTCCAAAGGTCAATACAAGCTCGACAAATATCGAAATATTAATCACAATCATGCTAGTACGATATAACAATAGTCACATGTCAAATTGAAGTCAAGGGTCTAAAACAAATATCTAAGTCCAAATAATAATTCAATGTAGAGATCAAGGCTCACAAATTCGATGACTTGTGTTAGTCCCTAAAGATTGGATGTTCGATGATTTAGAGTGGTCAAAGTTCACTATTTTCGAAAAGAGTTTGAAGTTCATATGGTTCTAAGTATTTGAAGTTCAATATTCAGAGTTCAAAGGTTCAAAGTGTTCTGAGTTCGATGTTTAAAGTGTTCAGAGTCTACATGGTTCAATATTCAAAGGGGTCCAAAGTTCAATATCCGAAGGTCCAATATTCAATATATAAAGAGTCAAAAGGACACACTTAGCCCGGTGTCAAGGCCCATATAATAAAAAAGGCTTAAAGTCTAAAAGAATTCACATAAATAAGTTTAAAGGTCTACATAGTTTTATACAGCCCTACAAGTGGGGCTCACGTATCTCCGAGTGCTGGCATACAACCCTACAAGTGGAGTTCACATATTTCTGAATGTTCGTAAACAACCCTATGAGTGGAGCTCACATATCTCTAAGTGTTCGCATACAGCCCAACGAGTGGGGCTCACATATCTCTGAATGCTCACATATAGCCCTACGAGTGGGGCTTACATATCTCTAAGTGTTCACATACAACCCTACGAGTGGGGCCCACATATCTCCGAGTGCTCACATATAACCCTATGAGTGGGGCTAACATATCTCTGAGTGCTCACATACAACTCTACGAGTGGGGGTCACATATCTCTGAGTGCTCGCATACAGCTCTATGAGTGGGTCCGCATATCTTTAAATGCTTACATACAGCCCTATGAGTTAGGGCCACATAGTTTATATAATCACATAAGAAGTATAAAGTTCAATAGAATCAATGAGTTCAATATATTTCCATAGAAATTCAGAAATTCACATGGTATTCCAATGAATCAAATCATTGAGATCAACCAATATCACTTCTAGTGTTCCAAACAAAAGCAAGGTATGATAACCTTTCAAATTGATCATATATAGAATAGATCTTGAAGGGTTCACAACTTCGCATAAATTTTTAAAGATTCTTATGGGAAAATTCAGATTCGTATGTTTTAAAGGATTTCAAGAAGGAATCAGTCCACTCAATGTCTAAGATCAATAATCTTTTATAAAATGGTTGTAGATATAAAGATCAAACAAGAATCAATGGTCTCAAGCATAGATTTATAGAATTTTCAGAAGATTCACACACAAATCCCATAGACTAAAATTTCAAAAAGAAATTTCATCATCTCAACTAGAGGAAGCGAGATTTCTTTCAAAGGGGCTTAGATTCAATGATCACATATAGTTTTTAGAGATTTCAAAGAGTTGCCATAATCAAAACATAAGGATCTAAGAGAATCAAAGAGAATATGCATTATAAAACCCACAGTATGTAAGATTAATTTACTAAAGGAGCTTAGGTTCAAAGCTTAAGTCGATTCAATGATTTCAAACTTAGTCTTAAAGAGATTCTAAAGGGTTTCAATAACCAAAATACAAAGATCCAGAAATCCAAAGAGGAAGTTACATCATATCAACTATAGTAAGAAAAATGTACTTACAAGGAAGCTTAGATTATAAGATTCACAAAGTTTAATGGCTTAGAGAATGGGTTTTTATATATTTCTAGAGGATTCAATGACAAAACCACAAAGATCCAAAGATTCAAAGAGAATATGCATCACATCATTCATAGTAAGAAAGATTTACTTACTAGAAAAGCTTAGATCTAAATAATCACAATATTTAATGGCTTAGAGTACAGGTTTTCACATATCTTCAGAGATTCCAAAAGATTCAAATACCAAACTCTAAAAATAAAAGAGAAACTTGCATCAAATCATCCATAGTAAGATAAATTTACTTACAAAGAGGCTTATATTCGAAGATTCACAAGATTCAATGGCTTAGAACATGGTTTTTCACATACTTTCAAAGATTCCAAAGAGTATCCACAAAGATCAAAGAAGTTCAAATAGAATTTACATCATCAAATCCATAGTAAACAAGATTAATTTACCAAAGCTCAAATCTAAAATCGCCAAGCAAGAAGCCTACACTTCAACCTCTACTCACACATTTCTCTGTAAAATAAACATAGTTCTAATATTAGGAGAATGAAACTAGGAAGTTCTAGTAGAAAAATAAGCTAATCTAGAAGAATTTCCATGGTTGGAAGTGGAACTTACTTAATTGGGGAAGAACTCCAACCTTCTTATCTAAAACTCTCTAATCCTTACTCTATTTTTTATAATTGTGTTAGACCTAAATGAGGTATTAGAAGAGTTTCTCTAACATATTTATAGGGTTTTGAGTCAAGTTGGGAGGTCCCACACTTCACAAAATGACAAAAATCAAATTGGCTTTAAAAAAATGAAATCTTGGTTAAAATGGATCGATCCCCCATAAGTTGGATCGATCCGCAGGGATGCCGGATTAATCCGGCACTGTTCTAGACAATTTTTTTTATAAAATTCTGAGAGGTCGGATCAATATGCTAAGTGTCGGATCGATCTACTAAGTTCAAATCCATCCAACATTGATCAAATCCATCCGTCATATTTTTTTCTAAATTTGACCCCTTTGGACTACAATGCTCATAACTGTCTCTAGAAAACTTCAATTCGGTCACTGTTTATTGTGTTAAAAATTAGACTTTAGGGTATTTACAGAGTTATATTGATTGTATACTAATTCACTCGGAATTGGTATTGGTGATCTTGGGAAGTTACCCAAAATATGTGGGTCTGTCAATACAAACACCTTGTAGGAAAATGGACATAACTTCCTCTAGGAAACTCCTATTCGTAAACCATTTTTTTTTTGTAGGAGCGTGAGCTACTGAAATGTATTAGCCATGCAGACAAGTTTTATAAGTGGCAGGTAGAGGTCCAGGGTGTCTAGAACTCTAAGTTTATGGAGTTGGTGCGGCAGTCGAGTCTATACCCCTTAGTGCATGCATCATACCAGTTCGTCAACCAGGTAGTCATCTTCACCTTTGTTGAGGGTTAGTATCCTAAGACTAATACATTCCACATGCCATTTGGGGAGCTAACGATCACGCTTGATGATGTCTACACTTTGCTTGAGGTTTCAATGACAAGGAGCCCCATCTAGGTTGAGCCAGCCCCATTATCTAGCGGAGCAGCTAAGACACTACTGATCGAGACACTAGGGGTTACGGTGGAGGATGCACATGAGGAGTTAGATAGGGCACGGGGTTAGGTAGTGAGGATGGAGTGGGTGAGGCTCAGATTTTCAAGGATTACTGATGCCTGGAGTGAGGATCATATTGGATATGCTATCAGGGGCTATTTGTTGTATATTTTGGGGTGTACGATGTTTGCAGACAAGACGTGTACACGGGTGCCCATTTATTTTCTTACATTGTTATGGGACTTACATAAGGTCCATACATACGCATGGGGTGCTGGAGCATTGGCTTATATTTAACGTCAGCTCAGGATTGCCAGCCGGATTCAGGTTAAGTAGATGGCAAGTTATATTATGTTGCTCGAAGGGTGGATTTACGAGCACTTTCGTCCTTTAGAGTCACATCGTAACATGGACTACCTTGATCACCAGCCACGCGTGTAGCGTTGGAGGCCACACAAGGATAGGGGGTCCCTTGGGAACAATTTGAGGGCTTTACGATAGATTATTGATGCATGGGTGATCCATGAGGTATTGTTAGTTATTTTTTTAACATTTTTAATATGTAATTGATGTATATCTTGGTACATGTTGGTAGTTTATGACAATTCTTACTATTTTAACATACATTTTATCTGGTTTGTGTAGGTGAGATGGACACCATACATCGATTGTAGGGAACACCATGCATTCCAAGACATTGCATACTTTCATGTTTTATTGAGGTGCTTGGAGATCATAGAGCCCTACCATCTCATGCGTGTCCTACAATAGTTTGGGCGGTTCCAGGTCATCCCCCTGCTTTCATAGCCCCTACTCGAGGTATTCTGGGTGCACCTGCTAGCACATATTGGCTAATATATGCATATTAGAGCAATTCTGGGAGGTGTGGGAGAGCAACATGCTATCTAATGTGCATAGATTTGTGTTATCCGTGTACCCCTTTGAGTGTGTCATTGATTATATGGAGTGGTATCAGTGTGTGTCCCATATATACATGTAAAATCCACTTTATCGATCTAGCGGTGCACCCCGACTACCTACGCAAGGTACCATACCCGTCGATACTATCATCTAGGTATATCATTTAATGTTTGCATGTCTATGTTAATTACTTTTTTAATCATTAAAAATGTATTCATCATAAATTTTTTGGCATCTTTTATTTCGGCACAATGAGCGTGCACTGCAAATTATTCAGTCTCTTATGGATAGCAATATTGAGGAGACGCCGAGAGATAGATTAATCAGTACGTTGCGTTGTGTATGGCAGGTCTTACAAGATGGCATCGACACCACATCCCCAGATCCCCATGCTCTATTTCCATCGGCTGCACAACGCCTAGATGCTCCTACACATGCTCCACAGGTCACACCTCCTCCCAGTGCTCCACAAGCCCCACCTCTTCCCAATGCTTCACAGGCCCCAGTTTCGCTTCCTAATGCTCTATAGGCCCTAATTCCTCCTCCTATTGTTTCACAGGCCCCTCAAAGACTCATATATTCCCAGAAGAAGGCGCAGTGCGAGGGATGACCCCATATGCAAATATTTACTGTCTTTTTGGTATTGTATAAGGGATGACCCCTATATACTCTGTAATTCATTATATTTTGTAATCCTTTATATGATTGCATGTACTGAAACACTTTATATTTAATGAGTAGTTTTTTTCATTGTGTTAGTTCTACTACAAAACGTCTTGTATTTATTTTGTTTCGCTTGTAATTAATTAATGACCTTAAACATCAAAGGATGATAAGTGATTGGGGCATATTGATGATTTTGAAGATAATCATGGTTAGAGGGTGTATAGGATCTGATTTGGGGTCATTTAGGAGACAAGAGAAGTTCTTACGATTCGTTGAGGTCGATACGGAAGCCCCCAAGGCCCAAAAAAAACTTTTCAAAACTTAAAATTTTTTTAGAGTAAATCCTGTTCAACATCTCAAGACTGAACAAGCTTAAGTCTGTTTAGCACTATGGTGCTGAACAGGTTTTAGTATGTTTGGCACTATGGTACCGAACAGGCTTAAGTCTGTTCAACACCACAGTGCCGAATAGTATTAAGATTGTTCAGTCCTAAGATGTTGAACAAGAACATAAACTTGTTTTTTTTTGCAACCTTGAGATGAAAAACAAGAACAAGAATGAATACAAGATAAAAAAAACTTTCAATTTCAAAAATTACATGAGTTAAAAAAAAATAAAAATACATCAATCGTTGTTCAAGTCTATAGCCTCCTATGTTGCAACACTCGAGCTGACCACTAGTCTAAACTCTTCTATCTTTCCTTCATATGATGGAAGTGACCAACCCAACGCATTGTTATATCTATATTTGCATCAAAATGTCACTATAGGGCGATTGGATGGCCCGACATTAGGATCACCTGCACAAAGTGGTTTCCGTTGATGAAACCAATGGTAATTTTCCTTCGAGTGGCAGCAGGGATATGATCTGATCTGAGTGGGAGGAAAGTGAGGCACTGATGTACACCCAAGTAATATAGGACAACATCATAATGTGATGCAATAAGATGTCCACACTTCAGCATGGTCATCCAGTGATTGTATGGTGCAGTATCATTGTACTCTCTTGGATGACCCGTATACTTGCTCGTACAGAGGGTTATGATTGTCCAACTCGTACACTAGATTCTCCCTAACCTGAGCTTAATTATCCTCTACAAATCCCATCAATCCAGTGATGGCCCTAAAACCATAATGCCCATCTGCTGCCACATCTATAACACTCCTGATATAAGGCCAAATGCCTTATGGGAAAAAATGCAAATAATATAGTGAGGAAGCCCATCTAGATGAACTTGATTGAGTAACCTACAAGGAAAGAAGAAAACATGTTATGCTACACAACAGTTAAATTACTTTGTCACTTACATGATAATGTGTATATTAGTTACATTTTCCTTTAAATTCCTCTGTTGCATTTGTCTCATTGACTATACTTGGGTGGCTTTAGTAGTGGTGGTTTCTGCTGTAAAGTAGCTATCTTATAATGATGACACTATCTCTAAGCGAGTAGAGATAGACAATAGTAAAATTTTTAAAGTATGGGTGTGTCTCATGGGAAAATTCTTAGATAATCTTATGAGTCTTTTGACTCTTCATGACTCGGGTGACTCAAGGGTTCTCAGTGGCACTGTTGAAACTTAAGTCATTACCCCTTGTGTGGGCTTTTCTTTAGCAATGTCGTCGGGTACTCTTATATACCCCTTCTCATTTGATATATAGGAGGTTGGAGTGGTACTTACTTGATGTTGAAGGGTCGTCCTTAGTCCCAATGCGCACGTCTCAATACCTCTTGAGGCTTCAGCCTCACCCATTGAAGTCTTTGACAGCCTCATTCTCAGGAATCCCCGAGGCTTCTCCTTTACTTCTAAATACTCTCCTAGGGGATGGGCAAGTCTTGTGACCTGGGGTTAATCTTGTAATCTGGGGTCAGTCTTGTGACCTGGGGTTTGTCTTGTAACCCGGACTCGAGGTCCTGAATTTTTTCCTGAGGGATGGATTAATCTTGTAATCTGGGGTTAATCTTGTAACCCAGGCCCAATGGCCTGAATTTTTTCCTTCCTGTTGAATAAGAAGGTTTCATTAATATAGAAAAATGATTACATCAACATTATTGATAGTATTTCCTCAGATGCTCGATATTCCATGGTCAGGGTAGTGGTTCTCCTTGCATTGTCTTAAGATGGTATGTTTCGGGTCTATAAAAGCTTATTACCTGGTAGGGTCCTTCCCAACTCAGCCTCAGTTTTCCTTTAATTGGATCTTGAGTCTATAGGTTGACCTTTCTGAGGACCAAGTCTCCTACTATAAATCTCCTCGGCTTTACTTGCAAGTTCTAGTACTTAGCCATTTGGTTCTCGTAGGCAGTTGTTTGGAGTGCAGCCCCATCTCTTTTTTCCTCCAACATATCAAGATTGTTTTTTAGGTGCTCCTTATTCCTCTATGGGTTAAAATTTTCCATTCTGTAGGTGGTCATCCCAATCTCTATCGAGACCACTACCTCGGTTCTAAATGCCAAGAGAAATGGTGTCTCCCCTATGAGGGGTTCTTACCGTAGTTTAGTAGGCCCAAAGGATACTGGGAAACTCCTCAGGCCAGAGGCCTTTTGAGTCATCGATTCTCTTCTTGATGATGTTCAGTAGTGTTCAGTTGGTGACCTCCACCTAACCATCAACTTGAGGGTGTGTAGGGGAAGAAAAGTGATTTCTAATTTCAAGCTCTGCACAAAATTCTCAAAATTGGGCATTGTTAAACTATTTACCGTTGTTAGTGATGAGTACCCAAGGTATCTCGAATCAGCTATTTACCATTGTTGGTGATAAGTACCGTAGGTATCCCGAATCGGCATTTAATAGATTTCCATGTGAAGTCCCTAATATTCTTCTCGGTGATCTTGGCTAGATGTTCGTCTTCCACCCATTTTGTGAAGTAGTCGATGGCAACCACTAAAAACTTCATTTTCCTCATTCCCTAAGGGAGAGGCCCGATAATGTCGATTTCCCATTGGGCGAAAGGCCATGGGCCAGCTATCTGGACTAGCTCTTTCAATAGATTTTCTTAAGATATTGGTGAACCTTTGGCATTTGTCACACCTCTAGACAAACATGCTTTCGTCTTTTTGCATCGAGGGCCAATAATACCCTGCTCTGATCACTTTGTTGGCTAACGCTTTGCCCCCCGAGTGGTTCCCACATACTCCCTGTGTATTTCTCGGAGAACACAGTCAACTTCTTGATTGGATAAGCATCATAGTAGGGGAAGGGTGAATCTTCTCTTGTAGAGGGTGTCATTGAGGAGGAGGTATCAACTTTCCCTTACCCTTACTTTCCCCGCCTCATCCCAGTTCTCCGGTAACTCTCTGTCCTTCAAATATTTTATAATTTGGTTAGCCCATTCGGGCTCAGGGTAGCCATATTGACCTCCATACCTTCTTCTATCTCGATGCTTGGTTTATTTAAACTCTCCACGAAGATTTTGGGGGTGAGGTCTTCCTTGATTGAAGATGCGAGTTTTGCCAGCTTTCTCATTTTATCCCTGAGGGACTTGTTGCATACTGAATTGCTCAAACTAGGACTTTTCCACCATTACCAATGCCTGATACTACTTCATCTGCTCATTCCTGACCTCATATTCTCTCAATACTTGCCCCACCACAAGCTGGGAATTACTGCTTACTTTCACCTGCTTAGCTCTGAGGGCATGAGCAAGTCGTAACCCGGTGAGTAAGGCTTTATACTCTGCCTTTTTATTGGTTGCCTTAAACTTAAACCTGATGGCATATTCAAGCTCAGTTCCTTCTAGTGTAACCAAGATAACTCCACCTCCAAAAGACTTCCTAGTGGAGGAGCTGTCAACATAGAGCATCCATGTTGCTTAGATTGCTTCTATCTCATTAGGTTGCTCTTCTTGTGCCTGAACCTCATCTTCTAACATGTGAGTACACTCAACGATGAAATAAACAACTACCTACCCTTTGATAGCTCCCCAGGGATGGTACTCGATGTTGAATTCACTTAGCTCCACCGACCATTTGACCAGCCTCCCTGAGCTCTCGGATTTGTGCAATATGGCCCTGAGTGGCTGATCGGTGAGGATCCAGATGGTGTGACCCTAGAAGTAAGGTATTAGTCATCTAGCCGTGACAACTAGGGTGAACGCTATTTTCTCGACCTTCAGGTATCTTTCCTCGGTTCCTCTAAATGTCCGACTAGTATAGTACACTAGCATTTTTACCCCACTTTCTTCCCTAACTAACTCTGAGTTGACAATAGCCTCTGATACCAATGAATAGACGTAAAGTACTTCACCCTGCTTTAGTTGGTTGATTAATGGCAAGTGATTGAGGTGAATTTTAAGCTCCTGGAAGGCCTTGTCGCATTCATCGTCTCAATCAAACGCCCTCTTCAGTAAATGGAAGAAGGGGAAACACTTGTTAGTAGCCCGAGATATGAATCTATTTAACGCTACGACCCTTCCTGCCAGTCACTGTACTTCCTTAGTGTTCTTTAGTGGTTGCATCATGATTATGGCCTTAACCTTCTTGGGGGTTGCCTCTATTCTTTGCTGGGAGACCAAAAACACGATGAATTTTCCAACAGACACTCTGAATGAACATTTTCCCGAATTGAGCTTCATTTTGTATCTTCTCAGCATTTTGAACATTTTGCTTAGGTCAGATAGATGTTATTCAGTCAGGAGGTTCTTCACCAACATGTCATCTACGTACACCTTAGTGTTTCTCCCAATTTAGTTATTAAACATCTCATTGACGAGCCTTTAGTAGGTTGCTCCCACATTCTTCAAATCGAAGGACATAACTTGGTAGTAGTAAATCCCCTAATCGGTGATGAAGGCTATTTTTTCCTAGTCGGGCTTGTGCATTTTTATTTGATTGTATCCCGAGAAAGCATCCATAAAATTGAGGATCTGATGGTCGGCCATGGAATCTACTAGAGTGTCGATTCTTGGGAGAATAAAACTATCCTTGGGGCATGCCTTATTGAGGTTAGTGAAGTTAACACATATCCTCCATTTCTCGTTTGGCTTTCACACCATTACAATGTTTACTAACCACTCGGGGTAATGGACTTCCCTTTTGAACTAGGCTTTGAGCAATATTTCCACTTCCTTTGTAACGGCCTAATTCCTCTTTGAGGCAAAAAATTTTTTCTTTTACTTAACAGGTTTTGTAGCTAAGCATACATTAAGCTGATGTATAGCCAGTCGAGGGTCTATCCCTAGTATGTCCTCATGTGTCTAGGCAAACATGTCCCAATTGTCGACCAAGAAACTTTACAATCACTTTTTGAAGTCCTCCGACAAATCCTACCTTACTCGGGTTACATGGTCAAGGTATTTTGTGTTAAGGATGACATCCTCAAGCTCCCCTCTTAGATCTGCAACTGTCTGAGTTCTTTTGTCTCGAACCTCCAAGCTACCGATTGACATTGCCTCCTTTGGGGTAGATTCTCCTTTAAGAGAGGCAATGTAACATTCTTGGGCAGTCACTTGGTCTCCCTTGACCTCTCCAACCCCTTTTTTAGTCAAAAAAATGCGTCAAAAGATGGTAGGTTGAGGTAATCACCTTCATCTGGTTTAATGCTGGCCTCCTGAGAATGACATTGTAGGCCAATGGACAGTCAACCACTAAGAAATTAATCACCTTAGTAACTTGTTTTTCACCCTCCCTGGTAAGTCAATAGTCCCGAGACGGAATAGCCTATCGCCTGTAAAGCTAACCAAAGGCGACTGGATTGGCTTAAGTTTATCTCTCCCAATGCCCATCTGGTCGAAGGCTGGGAGGTAAAGGATGTCCTCCAAGCTCCCATTGTTGATGAGGACTCAGTGGGTTTTATAGTTCGAGATGACTAGGGTTACCATCAACGCATCGTTGTGCAGATGACTGACTCCTCGGACATCTTCTTTAGAGAAGGTGATGGGGGGATGCTCTACCTTATGTTGTTTGGTTGACCTTTCTATGACCAGCATTTGTCACACTCTTTTGGCATGTATTTATCTGATATGGGATTTTCTTGCCGAGCTAGACTCCCCTCCTTCGGTGAGTCCCCCAGAAATCACCCCGATTTCGCCTATTGGGCCTTCGGGTCTTATTTCTTCTCGAGTGGGGGGATCCCGACGAGTGTCCTCCCATCGGGCCTGGGGCCTACCTGCCATAAACTTTTGTAGTCACCCTCATTGAATGAATGCTTCTATTTTCTCCTTTAAGTTGAAGCAATCGTTGGTGTTGTGGCCATGATTTCGATAAAAGCAGTAGTGTTTATCACAGTTTCTCCTTTCAGGTGGGGCCTGGATTTTCTCAGGCCATTTGACACTCGAGCGGTCTCTAATGTGCATGAACACCTACTCTATCGATGCGTTGAAAGGGGTGTAATTTTGAAATCTGCTTGAGGTAGGTTGACTCGTGGTCTAGTCCCGCCATTGTCGCTGCCCCCTTGGGTCGGGAACTCCTTTTATCCTGAGTAGGTTGTGACTCTCTTTTCCTTTTGTTAGATTGGGAGTTAGCTCCATTCTCCTACTCCCACTAGGCACCGAGAGTGTCCTCAGCATTTATATGTTGTTGTGCCTTCTACATTAGGTTGGCTATGCGTGATGGCTAGTGTTTTGATAACGAGAAGATAAACTTGGACAGTAACAACCCTGCTATGAGGGAGACCACTATTATTTTCTCCTTAGTGTCATCCACCTGCAACATTTCTTTGTTAAATCAGGACACGTAGTCATGGAGGAACTCACCTTTATTTTGCTTGATATTCAGTAGGTAGGTGGTGGTGGGCTTTCGATGTCTCTGGCCGCTTATGAAATACTCGATGAACTGTCCATTGAGTTTTATGAAGCACAACAAATAATTTCATTAGGTGCCGCCTGAAGATTCATGTGTGTCTTGTAAACTTCTAGATAATTGAGGGGGTCCTGAGTACCATCGAACATCTCCATATAAGGTGGCTTAAACTTGTTTGATAATGGTCGAGCCATTACCTTTGGGGTGAATGGATGATTCGTTCTTTAGATGAGCTCATCGATTATAACGGGAGCTTTCCCCTTGATGGCTTCTGATATGCTTATATTTTATCATCATTTCATATCCTTTAGTCTTTATTTTTTACTTGTTTTCTCTTTATTTTATTAGTTCTTATCTTAATTTTCTTCACTTTATTTAAATTGAACAGGAAATGAATAATTCAAGCAAAAGAGCCT
>JAOXJP010147666.1:0-41716 GCA_025762735.1 Platanus orientalis | reverse complement strand
ATGTGCGCAAATGTGATCGTGAATCCTTATTCATCCACTTTTTATTCCATTCGCAGAGCATATTTCATACTAAAGAAATTTCATTTCTTTCATTCTTTTCACGTAATGGCACCCAAACAAAAATCCTCAAATATAAGCAGGGGTGAATCCTTTGCTCCTCCTACTGACATTCATCCTAGATGGATGAGACTTAGGTCTTAGACCAACCCAAGGTCTACTTGCACAACAAGACCAAGTCGTAGCCCTATAGTAAGACTAGGTTACCTTCGCGATCTTGGGCTGATTATAATTGACTCTTCAAATTCCGAGGACACTTTCTTTATACCAAAGCCTGATTCGTCATCAGAGACTAAATCTTCTTCAAAGCCTGAGCTTGTCCCTATCTCAGAACCTACCCCGGCATCAGGTATTTGTCTTTGATAAGAGTATTTAGACCAATTTAAATTTTGACCTTTCTTTTTATTGTGCGGAGCTTTCTTTTAAAGAAGAAGAAGTCCTGCCACCCTAGGACTACAACGAAGAGGAATTGGAGGATTTTCGTGCTAATACAAGATAGTCACGTAAAGCACATATTCACCTTCTATAAGGTCTTTCTGAGATGGATCCCGCAATAATTACATTACCATGTACCTAGGCTAGATCCTTATCTTACCTGGATGATGTGGAGATGTACTTCAAGAATGCGGGGATCAAGTGGATCGTGGAGTCTCTTTTGAACTCTTCAACTGCCATAGCGCAAGCTGAGCAGACCTCAAGGCTTGTTTAACCCTCTCCCAATCTCGAAGCCCTCATTAAGGAATCAAAGGAGAAGATAATTGATTTGAATTGGAACCATGCAGAAGTAACTCATTTGGAGAGCTTCGCAAGCGCAAAATTGGCAGCATTGACGAAGCGTTTTCATTATGTCAAGGCAAAATACATGCACCTTTGGAATCAGATGAATGGTTACTACACCATCTTGGAAGATAGCAAAGGTGCTGCTAAGCATAAAGAGCAACT
This sequence comes from Platanus orientalis, assembly GCA_025762735.1. NCBI lineage: Eukaryota > Viridiplantae > Streptophyta > Magnoliopsida > Proteales > Platanaceae > Platanus > Platanus orientalis. The sequence goes on along the minus strand of JAOXJP010147666.1, from coordinate 40,717 downwards.
AATTGCTTGGGCCAAAGCTGTCTTGACTGCAAGGAAAGAGAGTGGAAGTGATGAAACCCATCTTGAAGAGGTGGTTAAATGAGCTAATGTTGATGCCGTCCTTTAGGAGCGAACTCTTCTTTCTTAGGAACTCTGAGACAAGCTTAGGGCTTTCATCTGATCTTTTTTGCTATGATAGATGTTTATTTTCTTCTACTCTTTCTTTTTTATGTCATAAATATGGAACTCCTTTTTTTTAGTCTTATCAATGAACCATCTTTCTTTTGTGTCTCTATATTCTCTGTGCTTTTAATTGAACACTCAAAACTTCATATTTCACCTAAATTTGCTCGCTCTTTTTAAACAAACATTAGGGTTGTAGATGTTGTATGCTTCAAAGAATCCATGCTATATAAAGTCTGAGTTTAATTGTTTTCAAACTCAAAAGTCATGAAGATAAACTAACTTTGGCCTCTTAGTAATCAGATACACTGCCTAGAATAAGCAAGACTCCCGGCCACCTTGTTTTTTTGCTACTTTGGAAAAATCCCAAATCTTAGTGGTGGTGAATGAGAATTATTTTTGTCATTCGCCACGAACATCATGGCAAATGGAGGCTAAAATCATCACTCACACCTCAACATGTGGGCGAATGAAGTCTTATTTTCTCATTCGCACACTCTTATTCAGAGATGCATTCTTCGAGGGGCAATGATAACTGACAGCACACATCTCCTTGATTACCTTCCCCCTCATAGCCGACGAATGAAAGGACTCTCTTACCCTTGTCAATAGGCGCATTCTTTCAAATTCTTCATGATTTGATTAAAGTTCCCCCACGGGTATAAACAGACTTTTCTTTGTCTTCCTCAACCATCTGAGGCAAAAGTTAGAATCCGCCATTATCGAACTTGTGAAGCTTTCAACCCTTACCCCTTTTTGCATTGAATCTTTGTCTTCAAACCTCCCAACACTTCCTTTTTCCCTAGTGAACATACCAAAACCATTCTGTCGTGTTTCAAACTATAGAATTTTTCTTTCTTTAAACCTAAAACCCATCTTTTGATTCTAGGTGAGTTTTAGACCTTCAAACGCTACTTTTATTTTGATGGATAGCCTAATCCTGAGGATATGATCATTTTGGGAGAGTCTTGAAGACTTTGGCTCCATTTTGACCATTTTATGCTCTAAGGCACATCCAAGAGTTCCGGTCCCCATCTTATGCGATGATTGGGTTTTTGGCAACCATTTGCCACTTTAAAGCTGGTTTGAGTGGTTGTGAAACAATCTCTTTACGTTCACTTACGGGTTAAGGAGCCTCTCATTCACACACTCCTTACTAGTCAAGACGTTGGGCGCGAATGGGTGAATATTTTGTCATTCACCCATGATTAGTCATGATGCTACCAAACTTTTGTTACAAGATTGTGCGCAAATGTGAAACCATTAGTCACATTCACCACTAAACATGCTCATTCACGTAAATATTTGTAAGACATTAAAATGCACATTCTTGCTTAATTTCTAATTTTATCTTCCCTTCTTTATAGAGTGATGGCTCCTAGGAAACGACTTTTATATGACCGTGAATGTCGTGAAAGCTTTCTTTCTCCCATTCATCATACTCATGAATGAGCCCATAGCCAGAGCCTTTTAGACTCTGAATTCCTCGACCCAATAATGGATCATGCACCAAGCCCATTTAAGTATATTAGACATGTCTACAAGGGATGGTGCCACTTAGATGATCGGGCTCATCGAGACAACTCAGTTCGTGACACACTACTTCCTTCTATTAAGGAAGGTGAGACACTTAAGGATTCGACCACTAGTGATTTCAGGAGTTTAATTCAAACAATTCACTTAGGAGAAGAAGAATGGATTGGCTGACTCTATAGAGGATCTTCTTCTTTTTCAATTGTAGGAAGGAGATGGGAAGCTCTTATTGAGCACTGCCTTGATAATTATCGCACGGAGGTAAATGTTGTTGGGATGGCTAAGGCATTACATGGTTCTATCGGTAGCTTCGACAAACACCACGTAATGGTAGCAAAAGCAATCTTGAGCTGGTGCCCTGACACCAACACCTTTCTATGTCTTATGGCAAGCTAGGCATCTCATTATGGAAATTCATTGGTGCAAGCCACTTGTCTTTTGAGGGGAGATTAATGGAGGTGTATATCCCTTTTAATGCACACTTAGAGACACTCTCTACCATATGTTGAAGACTATTCCAGATATTTTTTGAGCTTAATGACGTGAGTGTTTTGTATGGCAGCTAGCCTGGTCACCTTTGCCAAGATCCTATATGCATGACTGCTAGGGACAAGCCTTTATCATGAACAAAGAACAATATCCAATGAAGCATTAATCTTGATGGCCCTACATTCCTGGCTAGAGTATATGACACTTTTCTAAGTGGATGGGCTCTCTCTTGAGCAGCATGGGTGAGTATATACGTCCCGATGTATTCATCGTTACAGCAACATGGGGCGACTATGCATGAATTGGTTATCACCATGAATGGGTATGATTTGGAAGGTCACTTCCTAGATTATGTCTTTAAGAAGGTGACTAGCATCATGAGGGAGCTTCAAGCATATATCCCTGCCGGCCAGGACATTTTTTTAGTGACCCACGATTAACTCCTTAGTTTTATAGAAAATATCAAGAAAGAGCTAGTGACCACAGGAAGGAGTCTACCCTTCGTGACATCTAAGTCCACCCATGGGACCGTAGAGAAGCTCTTGGGGGAAGATGAAGCACTTCATTTTGCAGTCTAGTGTTCCCTTGCCACTGATCAGCCTGCCCATTTTAGTGGTGAACCCAGCAATTAGAAGAAGCAGCAGCTCAAGTCCAACAAGCCTTAATTGTGTTGTGTGAGACAGCTAGACAAGAATTCTATGTCCCTTTCAAAGGTAAAGGTGTAGTCGAGGATAATGAGCCCTAAATGTTAATGAGGAAGGGGCTTCTTTAGTGTTCGAGAGGTTGGTTAATCTTCGAGGGCATCTTTCAAGCAAGAGCCATGGAATCCTCCTTCACCAACACCTTCTAGAGAATGTGTCATGGTATACTTATGACTTTAATATATGTCATTTTGCCATTTTGAATTCCTTTCTTCTCATGGTTATTTGCCAATAGGTTTCCACAAAAGAGTTAGCAGAGTCGATACCTTCTAAAGTGCAAAGACCACCTGTTGATGAGATCCATCCTTAGGTGACCAAAATAGGGGAACATCGTGTCCCAAGACCAGATTTGGTGATTAACTAAGCGGATAAGGCCCGTCTTGTCATCACTCTTGAGGAACAACGATACCTGGTTAAATCAGTATGGGGCATGAATTTTAAGGGAGAAAATATGAATTCCTCGTAAGACTCTGAGGGGTTTATGGGATTTCGGTTCCTTGTGACAACCTGTAGGACGTGGTCACATCCGAGATGGAGGACCTGGTAGATTATGAGGACTATGAAAAGGATGAACAAAGGTGGACTGATGGCTTCGGGGAAGGCAATCCACTGGCCAATGAATCGCGGAACATTGTCGAGGGTCCTAATGAATCATTTGTAGAGACCACTGAGGCAAGCGGTTAGACAACCTAGGATGCTAATGAGGAAGTTCTTGTTATAGGTGATCTTTCTAAGTCTGCTGATGCAAGGATGTCTGATATGCATGACCCTCCTAAGGCGAACGACCCACACAACAAGGTTACTAATAAAGTTAGCGAGACTAGGGTCACGTCCACTAACGATGCCCTTCCTGCTTCATGCATTTTACCCATTGAAGAGGGTGACATCGCAGTCAATAAGGAACCAATCACAGAGGTGACTCGGGAAGGAGACCTGATCCAAGAGGAGCTAACAGTTGACTTAAATCCTACTAAATCAATGGTGGTAGATAAGGGTCATCCTCACATCCTCATGATGAAATAGTCATCGAGAAAGGTATATGTATATATATATATATATATATATATATATATGTATTCCATCCCCATCTACACTATTCATGTTATTCGTTTATGTGTTCTCATGTGCTGAATCCTCTTTTGTCTTCAACCTAGTTGCTTAGGAGATGCTCCCTATGAGACAAGATTCTATAGTGATTCCTCCCATGGTTCATGGTAAGCTTTTCTTCTTGTTGTAAGATGCATTCTCGTACACCCTTTCTGACACTTCTCCTTTACTTATGTAGAGAAGATCGTGAGCACTGCTAATGTCATCAGGCATTCTTCTAAGATTGCCTCAGTGCGCATGATCCATCAAGAGATGCTTGAGCTGATGGCAACCTTAACACCTTTATCACCTAACCTTACAAGTACATGGGATGAGGTGTTGGTGGCCCTTGGCAAATATGTAGAGACCTACATTTTCAATGATGGATTTCGACGAGGGGTAGAGATGTACTTTGAGTCTTTGGTTAAGTGATCAACACTAGCATCAGAACTTGTAGATGTCAAAAGTAATACTGAGGCCCAGGCCAACCTAGACACTGCAAAGGCTAAGAGGAAGACCTTGATGGGGAAACTAGACCAAGTCTGTGATTTGGTGGTTAACATTGATAATGACTTGGCCAGTGCCCAAGAAGAACTGATGAGGGTGCAACCTCGAATTGCAAGTCTCACAGCAACTCAGGAGGTGAAAGCGACAGAAGGGAGTGCTCTTGAGTCAAGGATTTCTTTAGTTTCCTCTACCATAAAACGACTTCGTGGAGAGTTTGTTAGGCAAGGTGATCAAATTCTATCCTCTCTAGTTATAGAAGAGAATTTATGTAAAGTTCTCCTTTCCACCTTCCCAAAATGATATGTTGAAGGAGGATGTAAAAACCCTTTTTGTTAATGAAAGAAAAGATATAACTTTATCCTTTATTGTCTTGTCTTTTCCTTGTGATTTCCTCTTTTTATTTTCCTTACTCAACAATGAAAGGGTCAGTGGAATTGACTTTATAAGAATCAAATGTGACTGATCTTATAAGATTCGAAAGTAACCAAAATTATAAGAGTCGCATATGATTGGGGTCATGAAGGCTGAATATGACTGTCATTATAAAGTTGATATGTAGTCGACATTATGAGGGTCGAATATGGTTTACATTATGAGGGTCAAATATATGATCGACATTGTGGGGGTCGAATATGGTTGACATTATGAGAGTCAAATATTTATATATATATATATGTGTGTGTGTGTGTGTGTGTGTGTGTGTGTGTGGTGGCCATTATGAGAGCCATATGTAATGGTCATCATAAAGGTCGAAATGGACTGACTTTATAATGGTCAAACCCGCTTAATCTTTGGCTTTTGCGAGAGCCAAATATGATCAACTTTATAGGAGTCGGGAGCCGAAAGCCGCATTCATGTGTGTTCTTTTTGGCATAAATCAGATGTCTTACCTTTATGGGAGGCGTTGTGATAATGTATCCATGAGGCGACGCAAGGGGCATCTTCCAATGTCGTCACCAAAAGGTCATCTTGTAAAGGGTGCCTAAGCAACATTTGTTGAATTAGGACTAACGCAACGGAATAGATTTGTTGTCTTTGTTTTCTTTTTTAGGCGCCCCTTTCTGAAAAGTTATGGCTGCTCATGTTTATAAATAAGAGGGTTGTTTCCACTACCCTTCTCATTCCTTCGTCTTTTGCAAACATTCTTTATTCTAGTATTGTAGACATGGCTCCCAAGAGAAAAATTGCCAGCATTCCTAAAGTTGGAGAACCATCTAAATCGCGAATGTAGCGAGATGGTTCTTCCTCAACTGAGAGGGAGGGTGTCAAGCCTTTATTTAACTGTGGTACACCTTAAACCCCTTGTTTAGTCTATGCTTAGTCTTTTGGTTCTCATGGTCTAATGTTGCTGATTTCTTTAACAGATGTAATAAGGATGCTCGCGGTTGAAGAGGTGGAGACATGAGTTAATGAGGCTCATTGAGAATGTGATGAACTGATCAAGCATTTGGTTGGCTTATCTGCTAAAAAGGCAAATGTCTCTTTCATCCGTCAAAAAATCTTGGACACACTAGGCCACATAAAGGCCCGTGTGTACAATGTCGAGTGCAGGGGCACAGTGATGTGTCTCCTTGATGCTTTTTCTAAACTTTACGAGGCAAAGGACATCAAGGGTTTAAAAGGGTCAGAGCATGATGTTCGCCTATGCCTTTAGGAGGAGGAGATCAGAATGGTGAACCTAACTGCCCAGTAGACCCAGGTGTTAGGCGAGATCGAGCCACTAGTGTGGGATGCCGACGAGTTGATGGGGTAGATGGAGGCATTGAAGGAACGCTTCAACAAAGTTATGGATCGCCTGGAATCTCATAAGCGGTTCATCAATTATGTGGGTAATTATATTCACCAAACCATTTATATGGTGGACTATTGCAGGAGCGAGTTGATGAGCCGAGAGATGGACCGACGCGATGAAGTCTCCAGAGAGGCTATTTAGAATCTGAACGCAACACAGTCGGATGTCAATGTGGTGAACAACACTCTAGAGGTGAATGCAAAAGTGTTGCCTTCATTGCACACCAAACTCCTAGGTTTCAGTAGCCTTGACTCAGCAAGAGGTTGAGAGTGTAGTATAAAGATAGGGCGGAATGCCTTTTGTTGTAGCGGCCTCTTATATTAATAAAAAATTTAATTTTCATCCATATTTGTGTGCCTTTAATTTTGTTGTGTCAAAATTAATATTAATTTATGTGCCTTCCAAATTTTCGAAAGTTATATTTTCCCCTTCCCCCCTTTGAGAAATGTATCATGTAGTGATAGAATGGAATGATAGAATTCTCAAAGAGAGAATATGGAGTGGGTGATGATGGGGTTACACCTGTCTTGTTATGGCAGGCTGCCTAAGTACCTTGGAACAGGATCAAGTCCTATCATAGTTTGATTATGGGATTTTAGGTATTTTGCCCCTTTTTTGCCCCTAATGGTTACCCATTAGGACTAGGGTTCGCTTAACTTTTGCATCCCATTTTCATTACTGGTTTGTAATGTAATTAGTGAGAATTTGATCTTGTCATGAATAGATTGTTTTACTCGTGGTGCCCATACAAGTTTTCGCCAAGCCCTTTCCATCACGCATAAAACATACGTTTCCCTTTTACTATTTTAGGATCCCTTTACCTAAGACTAGGGGTTGCCTACTTTTTGCATCCCATTACCATTGCTAGTTTTTAATGAGATCGGCAGTGATTGAGTTTTTTTAAAAGAGATGCGGTTGCATCCAAGGGAGATAGAAACCCGAACTATCTACGTACCTATATATGATAGGATCAAACCAACATAGTTCCTTAAAGACCATCATGGGTCATTCTAAGGGTAATATTTCTACAAGAATCTAGCATTAGTAACTAGGAGGATGTGGTTTTCCTCCACATTATGAAGCAAATATATGCAGTTAGGATAGGCTTTCTCAACGACATATGGACCGTCCCATTTAGAGGCGAATTTACCCTTTTTGGGAGGTGATCGTGCCAATCCTTTTTATGCCTAGCCACCATTTTTCTAATGATCTTGTAGAGGGTTTTGTTGAAAGCTTCCACTAAACCATTAGCTTGGGGGTAGTATCGTGAAGAGTGTTCCAGTCGATGTTGTATTTTTCCCTGAGTCGGTACAGGGGTGAACTCATGAATGGCTGCCCATTATCTATAATTATGCTATCAGGGACACCGAACCTATATATGAGGTGAACTTTGGTGAACCGTATGATGTCAGAAGCTTTAATTTCTCTCAGGGCAATAGCTTTTGTCCACTTGAAAAAGTAATCTGTTGCCGCCAAAATGTAGCAGTGCCCTTTGGCAGAAGTCGGGTAATGGGTCCCACTATATCCATTCCCCATTTGAAAAATGGCCATGAACAAGAGGTAGTGCGTAGCAGTTCGGCGAGCACGTGGCCATAATCGCTATGTAATTGGAAAACAAGGCATCTCTTGGCATAGTCAATACAATCGACCACCATTGTTGGCCTAGTAACCAAGTATTTTTAGCTAGAATTGGAGCTTAGGGCCACTCTAATGTCCACCGCACACACCGGCATGCACTCAATTCATCACAGTGTTGGCCTCATTGGCTGATAGACAACGTAACAATATGCTGTCAAGTGACCTCCTATATAGTTGATTACCCTGTAAAGTAAATCAAGTGGCGCGTCATCTTATTTCTACGTGTTTGACAGGATTGGATGGCTCCCTTCAATCCATGAGGTGTTGAATTAAGGGCTCAGACTAATCACCTTCATCAGGGGTTGGTTTTCCATCCATACCTTATGCATCATGCTCATGCAGCTCAATATTACAGACAATGAGAGCATCTTCTTCTATGGTTGAGGCCAATGGGGGTATGACTCTTCTTTCTCCAATGTAGATGATGAGATAATCATCCCTTAGATGTGTGAAGGATGTTGCCAAGCTAGCAAGTGCATCAGCTTACCTGTTATGGTCCCTTTTGACATGCTATATCTGCAAGTGCCTAAACAACTTTGCCAAGTCTTTATCCCTTTGAAAATAAGGTGTGAGGCTCAGCTTTTTGATGTGGTAAAGGTTGTTCATCTAACAAATGACGAGCTCTGAGTCTCCATAAACCATAAGGTCATCTATAGGGATTTCCAAGGCCAGTTCAAGGCCTGCAATTAGTGCCTCATACTCAGTCTCATTGTTTGAACGCCATTTTATCAGCGTAAGGGAGTGCATGATAATGCAATTGTCTGGGGTGATGAAAACAATGTCGATCCCCAAAAACTTGTCTGTATTGTCTCCTAGGCCAGCAGCAAGACCCCGGGATGCTCCATCAAAGAACATTTCCCAGTCTTTCTTTATTTAGACTTGCATGGCATTCTCGTCTAACAATTTCATTTGAGGGGGTGAATTATTAGGAACTGGATGCGTGGCTAAGAAATCCGTCAGTACTTGTCTTTTGACTGTGCGCTGCGGGACATAGTGAATATCAAACTTTAAGAGAAGAACAGTCCACTTAGTGATACACCCTTGTATTGAGGGATGGCTCATGATATATTTTAATGGGTCGGCCCTCGATATGGGTGTACTAATGTGATGAGGAGATAATGTCTCAGTTTATGTAGTGCAAACACTAAAGCCAAACAAATATTTTCATTAGGAGAATAGTTTAGCTCAGCACTAACCATTGTCCTGCTGAGATAATATAAAGTGTGCTCCTTGCCTTCCTCATTATGTTGGGCAGCAATGCCCCAAGGGATGATTCCATGGCTGCCACATATAAAAGCAATGGCTTTCCCGGAGCTGGATTCATGAGTACCAGTGGATCTGTTAAAAGTGTTTTGACAGGCTTAATCCTAAACAAAAGGAACTCCCTTCTTCATTAAGAATGAAAAGGGTTGGTAACGTCCTGAAAGATTTGAAATGAACCGGTAGACATATACAAGTCTTCCCTGCGGTTGCTTAAGTTCAGAGATGTTCTTTGGCATCGACATTTGTATTATGGTTGTGATTTTTTTAGGATCTATCTTGATTCCCACATATCGAACAATAAATCTGAGAAATCGCCCTGATAATACACCGAAAACACATTTGAGAGGGTTCGTTTTCAAATTATAGTGACGAAGCCTTTGAAAGACCTAGTCTAGATCATTAATGTGATGTTACCTAAGTTTTGTTTTTATGACCAAATCATCGGGGTAGCATTCGAATGCGTCATGTAAAAAGGTCCTTGAATATGTAGGTCATCGCCCTCTGATAGGTGGCACCAGCATTCTTTAAGCTGAAAGGCATGACCCTATAACAATATATCTCAATAGGCATACAAAATGTAGTAGCATCTTCATCCTCTAGAGCCATTTGGATTTGATTATATCTTGCATAGCCATCCATGAAAGAGAGAGAGCTTCATACCCCGTGGTGGCATCTACCAGCAACTCTATAAGTGGTAAAGGGAAGTCATCCTTTGGGCATGCACTATTGAGGTCTCTATAAACGATGCACACTCTGATCTAACCATTCTTCTTATATACGGGTACAATATTAGTGAGCCATTTTGGGTATCAGACTTCTCAAATGAACCTAGCTTTAAGTAGCTTTTCCACTTCACCCTCTATTTTGTCAGTGATATCATGCATGGCTTTATGAGGATGTTGTTTAATAGGCCTCTGGGATGGGTCAATGGTGAGCCGATGAACAACCACATTGGGATCCAATCCTAGTATTTCAAAGTAATTTCAGGCGAACACATCTCAGTTTTTCCATAGGAATTCTAAGTATAGTGTTTGTTCTTTTGAGGAAAGACGTGCACTGATGAAAGTAGGATGGGGGTCTTCCTACGTTCCTAGATTTACTTCAATCAAGTCATCTACTATTGCTTGACCTCCGTCTTCAAGTTCTGGAGGAGGAGGCATCACTGATTCCATGATAAAAGCTTTAGAGGGTGATGGTTGTGTTTCTATAAACAAGCATTCGAAGGGAGCATCTTCTACCAAGTTAATCTCATGCTTCATTATTATGTGAAGAAGCTTTCAACTTTGTGGGTTTTCTACCCAGTCCTCTTGTGTCATCCTTATTTTTAAAATGAAGGACTAATTGTTCAAACTGCTGGGTTAGAACTTCCTTTTCTTTATAAGAGTTATTCCATCTCCCTTGCTGGTCAAAATCGGAGTTCTGAAGCAGCTGAGGAGCCAACTTCATATACGACAACAGACTATTTGGATCTTTAAGTTCTTACTCCAATGTAAGACTTGAATGATTGATAAGCCGAGTAGGGCCTTCAGGTAGGAAAATGGAAGGTGTCCAGTAAGGATCAACCCATACTCTTGACAAATGTGCTAGTGGGAGGACAAAATCCCATGCTACTGAATCTAGTAATAATGTAGATTTATCCATGACAATTTTGATGCCATGCTTTACCTTAAGCTTCTGAGGTTTGAATCTACTTTCGTTGTTCCTCACTAGGATTTCTTGGGACTCAGGCTTTTGATAATATGTGGCGTCAACGAAGTAAGCATCTGCCGTTTGAAAGCAATTGCTATCAGCTATTATGGTGCCCTTGGTATCTTGCCAAGGATACTTAATGCATTAGTGATACGTTAAGGGGACCACCTAGAACTTGTGCACCCATGGCCAACCTATAAGGGCATTATAAGCAGTGTTTGCATCGATTATGTAGAAGGTGGTCCAGTCCTCTATATAGCCAAACTTTATCCTTAGCCTGACAGACTTGAGAGGACGTTGTTCATTTTGATTAAAGCCTTGAATGACAAGTGTTCTTGGCTTGAGTTAAGATGGATTTACTCCCAGATAATCTAGGGTTTTGGCTGGAAGTATGTTAACTGTTGAACCGCTATCGATCATTACGCTCGACACATGCTGATTATCAATAGAACCAGTACTGAATAATGATCTATTATTGTTAGGGCTATCGAAATACCTATCAGTGTCTTCAAAAGTGACTGTAGGTATACACAATCCTTCCTTTGTTACGGTTTTCCATGAAGCTTGGGTGATTTCATCGTTTACAGCAAACTCATCTGGGTGAGTTAATGCATAGATCATAGAAGCCTTGAGCTCTGGTGACATATGGAGACTGTCATAAATAGTTAACAATGACAGTATCTTTTTGAGATGTGCCATCACATCATATGGGATAGGGCTTTCCATTTTCTTGATAACCTTACTGTGTTCAACTTCCATAGCCGCCTTTTTCATTACATCCACTTGTGGATTTACCGTAGGGACCTGTGGTGGAATCTGCTTCCCAAATCATAGCTTGACTTAGTTGACATGCTGGGAGTGTGGCTGACGTCCCTCCACTAGGGTAGTGATTTTAAGTTTGGTAACATTGCAAGCCTCTATTTGTGGGTTAGCAAACATTTCATCCTTAGAAAGATCCTGAGATACAGAGGTAAAGCTAGAATCATCATCACTAGAGCTGTCTGAGTCAATAACCAAGGGTGGCATGTCTTGCAAGGCTAAATCACGGCATCGGGTCTGCCATAGGTTTAAGGCATCGTCATCTTCACCAGCCAAAGTCGAGTGGTCATTGGCATCCATGTCGACATCCCATTGGTCTTGAGGTAGGAAATGCACCACACTCTGTATATATTAGAGATCGTGTCTATATGCCCTTTGTCGACAATAACAATGATCAATAAGCATTGGTCATGAAGAAATATAACATGATGGTAGAGTCAAGTATCAATTAAAAGAATGTGAGTCTAGAGAGACTGGAAAGAGCCACACCAATAGATCATGGGTAGTAGTCGGTAACCCTGTTTCTTGCAAGAAATGGTTTATGTAAAAATGGGGATCCCCATCCCTTATGTATAATGTGAGTGGAGGGAGTTGGTAATCCTCCGAGAATTAGGTAAGGTATACCTCCTATCTGATGGGTTACCTTGTTTCGCCGAACTGTCGGGAATCAAGCAATTGTGCAATGATTTAATAGGGGGTGCCCTTAAACTCTTCATATGTCTGTTGTTGAGGGGGTTATCTCAGGGGATCCATGTTGTGAGGATCATATGGCTTCATGCCGGGCCTTATAAACTCATGTATGAACATTTCAATCAAGTGACTCCAAGAAGGTATACTTTGTAGTGGTAAATCTATGTACCAATCCAATGGTGGACCGTTCAGGGAGAGGGGGAACAGTCACAATAGCAAATTATCATTGCACATTACTTCTCTACATGATATCATGAACTTAAACAGGTGATGATGTAGGCATTGATAGCTTTCACTGGAAAAGGTAGTGAACAATGGAACCTTAAAGCTGAGTGGAAACACCTTGAAATATACAGCTCGATGATAAGGGAAAGCTCATCACCTAAACTTGGTTAACACATTCTAGAAATATGTACGTTTCCAGGGTGTCATTGGTAGACGAGTGATTCTGGCAAACCATAATGAAGGGTCTTATATGGAACCCGCTAATGTAATGGAGATACCACTAGTATTATATCTATATGCCGCCATAAGAGTAGTTATCCCTTTATGGTGATCTTGGAATGTTAAATTGTTCTGCAACCAATCGATCACTATTGTTGACCCATGCAGTGTTATTGTTGGATGTGATTCTCCACGTGGGTGGAGATTACCAGCACGAACAATCAAAGCCATATTGCAAGTGACAATAGGAGACGGGAGGAAATCCTTGGGCATAAATTCTTTCAATTTAACAAGCACTTGCAGAGGCTACTCTAACAAGTCGTCCTCATGGAGCAATAGTGTGGAGGCCTTAATGTCAGAATCCTCCTCTTTCTTAGTTACTTCTTTCAAGCGAAGTGGCCTTTTTCGGACATGCTTAGGAGGGAAATATGTTTGTTGTGATCCTATTTTAAGGACATGGAATCTTCTTTTTTGTGTCATCTTGCTCTTAAATGTAACCTAATTCCCCTCATCATTATTATTGTCCTCATTTCCTTGAGGATTCATGAGGTCGACCATATCCTCATCAACAAAGACAGCGTTGGTGGTTGCAGCCCTCATGTGTGTCTAATTCCATAGTCTTTTTGTCAATTAATTATTGTAGCTTGTCCTTGAACACAAAATAGTCTTGCAATATATGGCTTAAAATATGGTGATATTTGTAATATTTTGGGTCATTAACTTTATCAGTTTCAGTAGATATCTTTGACTCGGGCAATATGATATCCTGACATTTGATCGTTTGTTTGAAGAGACTCTCCAAGTCGTTTGGATGGAATGTATAAGCCTTCTCCTACCACTCCTTCATTCTTGGCCTTCTAGGTGAAGCTTCTTGCTTTGCCGATTTGGTTGTTTCTGTAGTGTGTTTAACCTTCAACTTAGTAGGCAATATTTAAGTGCCAACCATGTCAGATTCCATCTTGTTAACCACCGTTTTTCTTTTCCTCTCATATTTTTGGTCTAATAGTCTTCTTTCCAAAGCTAACGCCTTAGATATCAAGTCATAAAATCCAAAGTACTTCTACGCAGTAAGATGACGAGAAAGCTCGAAGGCTATGTTCTACAAACACATCTCAAAGAGTGCTATAAGAGGTCATGCATTCTCATAGGCATAAGACATATTCTTCCATCTGTTAATGAAGTCCAACACTAACTCATTATCTTGTTGTCTTTCATTAGTCAATTCATATAGTTTCACAGGCCTGTAAGTACCGTGAAACTACTATACAAATGCTTATTTCATTGATTCCCAGTCTGGAATGGAATAGGGCCTCAGGTTTGAGTACCATGTGAAAGCAGCCCTGTCTAAAGATTGAATAAACAATTTCAAAAGAAAATCACCAGGTTGAGCAATGGTGCCACACCGAGACTCGAAGTGAGCAATATGTTGTTTAGGACATGTTGATCCATTGAATGTGTTAAAATAAGGCTGGACAAATTTCGGCGGAAAGGGTACCGCATCCACATGTGGAGGATACAGTTTCCCAATTGTATATGTACTCATGGTTTCTTACTCTTTATACTCATTGATCATTTCGGTCATCATCACTTGCATATAATTAGGGTCCATCATGGGCGCAGTTAGATGGGCGTATGGTTCCTATTGCATGTAAGGAGGTTATGCATGTGCATTGTAGCCATATGTCCAAGGAGGTGTAAGTTTATATAAGGGTGGCTCCTATTGATGATAAGGAGCCTGATGAGGTCCTTGTGGGTGCAGACCTTGCAAGAACCCCTATGTAGACGGTCTTTGTGGGATGGGTATATTAGGTGCCACACTTATTACTGGGACAGCACTTGGAAAAGTGGCAAAGGCACAATCCGGTGTATAATGGGTGTACCCCCCTTGCGACTGGCAAGGAACAACTAGCCTTACTGACTCTACTGTGGTAAGGCTATCATTTGGTGGGATAATGCCCTATCTCTCGAGTGTGAGTTACTCGATCATGGCCTTTAGTTCTGCTATAGCGATGTCTTGAGTGGCCAAATGATGGTCTTGACTTTCTACCTGGGCCCGCCATTCTACAGATGTGGTATATTCCCCTTAAGAGTTAGAATGGTACTCCCTAACATCTACATTTTTCATGTTTGTTGTAGGGTCAGTAGGAAAATCTTTACTTCCTCTTAACCCTGCTATTGTCACCTCAGGTCCTTGTGAAGTAGAGGTAATGTTGATTGTCACAGCAGTCCTGTGTGTAGTGTAAGGACTATCTTCATGATATAACATAACTGGAGAGACTACAGGACCCCTCCCAGTAGTTGGCAGTCCTCTTGAAGGTGTTCTGGGTGTT
Organism: Platanus orientalis; assembly: GCA_025762735.1. Lineage (NCBI taxonomy): Eukaryota > Viridiplantae > Streptophyta > Magnoliopsida > Proteales > Platanaceae > Platanus > Platanus orientalis. The sequence continues at coordinate 25,574 of JAOXJP010147666.1, read as the reverse complement.
TTAGTGCTTCCAACCAGTTAACTTATAGTCATTATACCAGCAGAGTTAAAGGCTCGTGGTTGTGACACAGAAGAACTAGGGGTGTTGGCAGGGGCGTCTTTCTTTGCTCCAGCGAACACTACCGTTGCTTGGAAGTTGTGAGTGGGCCCAAATATCTTACCTTTGTCATGTAGGGTGTATAACCCAAACTGTATTTGGTATAGGAGGGCAAGGAAGGGTCTCCCCTTTGTGGGTGTGCCCATGGTGGCATTGTGTTGATTTGTAGACCCCCCACCTCTAATTGCTCATGGAAGAACTTGCGTACTCTAGCCCTTTATTTCAGAGTAATGTTCTGTTTCCATTTTTATTCATGGGATAAGACCCTTCTTCTTTTTGGTGGTTTTTGGGTTTCTACAATTGGCACCACAAGATCATTAGAGTTAATCCATTTGGATTTAGCCAAACCAACAAGAACCAAAAGCCTTGGTGGCAAAAGGTACTTTATGGTTATGGAAGATGATTTCTCGAGATACACATGGGTATCATTCTTAAGAGAGAAATTTGAAGCATTTGATGAGTTCAAGAATCTTTGTATAAGATTACAAACGGAGAAAGAACTCACTATTAAGAGAATTCATAGTGATCATGGAGGAGAGTTTGAAAACAACAAATTTGATAATTTTTGCAATGAATGTGGAATCAAACAAGAATTCTCCTCACCCAAAACACCCCAACAAAATAGGGTAGCGAAAAGAAATAATAGGACTTTACAATACATGGCCACCATCATGCTCTCTAGTAAAGACCTTCCCAAAAGATTTTGGGCCAAGGCCATAAAAACGCTTGCTATATAAGGAATAGGGTGCATTTAAGGCTGGGTACTTCAAAAACATTATATGAAATATGGAATGGAGAAAAGCCAAATTTGAAGTACTTCAAAGTATTTGGAATCACATGTTATATCTTGAGAAATACAGAAAACTTGGGTAAGTTTGATTCCAAAAGTGATGAAGGGATCTTTCTTGGATATTCTACTAGAAGTAAGGCCTATAGAGTATTCAATAAGAGAACTTCTAATATGGAAGAGTCTAAAAATGTCATTATAAATGACCAAACAAAGACTCAAGCTAACAAGGAAGAAGAGGGATTACTAGACTCTTAAGAGGAACCTAAGTTCCTAGAAGATGTTCCCTCTCATGACTCCAGGAGTGGGTCCGAGGAAACAAATGATGGTGATGTGAGCCATCTTAAAGAAAAGAGACTCGTCAAAGGTCACTCATCAAAAGACATAATAGGAGATCCTAAAGAGGGTGTTAAAACAAGAAAACAAATAGAAAATATTAATAGTCATATTTGTTTTAGATCCAAAATTGAGCCTATAAAAGTGAAGGAAGCTCTTAATGATATGCATTGGAACATGGTCATGCAAGAAGAGCTTAACCAATTCAAAAGGAATGATGTTTGGTACCTTGTGGAGAGACCTAATGACAAAAATATAATTGGTACTAAATCACAAGCATGGAACAATTATATGAAACAAAGCAAGATTAGTTGCTAAAGGATATGCTCAAATGAAAGGAATTGATTTTGAAGAGACTTTTGCTCTCGTAGCAAGGTTAGAATATATTAGAATCCTTTCATCCATCACATGTCATTTGAAATTTAAAGTATTTCAAATGGACGTTAAGAGTGCCTTTTTGAATGGGGTACTCCAAGAAGAAATTTATGTGGAGCAACCAGATGGGTTCATAAACCCCCATAAGCCTAATTATGTGTATAGGATTAAAAAGGCACTCTATGGTCTCAAACAAGCTCCAAGAGTTTGGTATGAGAGGCTAACAAAATTCCTTCTTGAAAATCAATTCTCAAGGGGGAGTGTTGACAAAACACCCTTCATAAAGAAGGATGACTTCATACTCATAGCTCAAATTTATGTGGATGACAATATTTAGCGCCACACAAGAGGACATGGCACATGAGTTTGCTCACACCATGAAAAGCAACTTTGAAATGAGTATAGAAAGGGAATTGAAGTTCTTTCTAGGACTTCAAATTAGGCAAACCAAGGATGATATATTCATAAATCAATCAAATTTTCCAAGGACTTAGTGTCTAAGTTTGGAATGGTCGAATCCATTACACACCCCCATCAACACCAGTGAGAAAGTAAACAAAGATGCAAAGGGTAAAGATGTAGACACCAAGATGTATAGGAGCATGATAGGTAGTCTTCTCTATCTCACTGCGAGTATACCAAACATATCATTTAGTGTTGGTGTTTGTGCAAGACACCAAGCTGCTCCAAAAGAGTCGCACCTCAAAGCCACAAAAAGAATTATTAGATACATTTGCAAGACTCTATATTATAAACTATGGTATCCATTTGATAACAATAGTGTCATAGTTGGTTACTCAGATGCAAACTGGGCCTAAAATGTAGATGACAGGAAAAACACAAGTGGAGGGTGTTTTTAGATTGGAAACTATCTTGTATCTTGGCACAACAAGAATAGAAACTCGATATCTTTGTCTACTGCTGAGGCTGAATATATTGTCGTAGGAAGTGGATGCATTCAGAGTCTATGGATGAAGTAAATGATGAAAGACTATGGTCTTGAGCAATCAGTGATGGAATTGCTCTTAGACAACAAGAGTGCTATTCAAATCTTAAAGAACCTTATTCAACATTCTCGCACTAAACATATAGGCATTAGACATCACTTTATTTGAGATCTAGTAGGAGTGATTGCCCTTGAGTTTATTGAAACTGAGATTCAGTTGGCTGATATATTCACAAAGCCACTTGATTCGAAAAGGTTCATACACTTAAGGAGTGTAATTAGGATGTGTAAGATTTAAGCATTAAAGGATGATGAAGTGGAGAGGAAAAAATTAATCAAATTAAGAAATTTTGGGCATTTTCAGTACATCTAGATCGATCCAGATCCCATCGGATCAATCTGCTTGGATCCATTAGAGACAGTGGTTCCAGTGGGAAATGAACCATTAGTTGGATTAATAAAAGGGAAAATGTCTATTGCTTCTTATTTTTCCTTTTCACTCTTCTCCCTTACTTCTCCCTTGAAGTTTTCATTCCCAAATCCCTTTTTCTATCATTCCATGACTCCATCAAAAAGGAATGTTGATAAAGGGAAGGCCCTAGCTACTTCAAAGATGCTGATTCAAAAGCCTACACGCCCACCTCTAATCAACTATGGGCCATTTCTCGATGCCTCCCGTCTCTCAAACTACAAGCACTATTTCTCGAAGAGACCGATAGTGGTAGAGCATCATGTCCATGAGAAGACCCTCTTTGACACAATCATAGGGTATGAGCTCATGTCTGGCAAATTGGAATCCTTATGAAGATTAAAGGGATTGTTCAAGAGGAGATGGATTAGGTGTTTGGTCAAACATCCATAACTCCAACCTCGATGACCTCACCTTCCACACTGAGATTTATGGAGTTTAGATGGATATTGATTCATTGATGCTATCCACTCTACTTAGGATAGCCCGGCTGACTGGCCAAGCAGTGGCATTCCCTCCCAAAGAGCTTGATAAGGCAGTTATCTCGAAAGTCTTTGGTCATGAGGGCATGACATGGTTTGGGAAGCTTTAGGCCACTGAGTGCCTGCTCAAGGTGCGGTTGCTAAATTTGATCTTCACCTACAACCTGTTCCCAACCACGCACAACAATGAGATGAGAAACACGATGGTGCACGTCATTTACTCCCTCCTTACGAAGAAGGAGGTCGACATCGCAACTATTATGTGCCACATGATCATCTCTAAGGTGTAAAACTCCAGTGCATTAAGATTATTGCCTTATGGTGTGATGATTACACACCTTCTAGAGGTTTGCGGGCTATCATTCCCCAAGGAGGCTACCACCCTAAAGCAAGGTGCTGAGATTGATCAGTCGATGATTTGTTGAATACTTTGAGAAGGGCTGCACTCGAAGAAGAGCAAGTTTGCTTCTTTTGAGGTAGGATCTTCTGGGGTTGTAGCACCACCACCTCCTGTGTACACAGAGTTCCCACCTATGGCTATGCCTCCAACTCCACCAGTAGTAGAGACAATTGCTCCTCCTCTAGCTCTAGTGCTCTACAGGGTGAACCTCTGGTGCCCACATTTGTGCGAGAGACCATGACCAGTCTCGAGGAGCTGTCTGAGCGCATCATCAACCACTTAGAGAAGATGGCCGACAAGCTCCATAGTATTAAGCTTCATGTTAAGAGATTGGAGTGTCATAGCTCCCCAGCTCCCTCACCATCCGATCTACGGACACAGAGTGATGAGGATGAGGATGAGGATGGAGAAGAGTGATTATGAGGATGAGTGAACTACTTTGTACATCTGTCACTTTTTGTATTTCCCTCACATTTTGTAATTCTTGATATATATATATATATGAGATTTTTTTATATGAATGGAAGATACATGTTTTTCTATATCTCATACATTTGTCTATATCTTTGTTCCATTGGCTCCATTTGCCAATTTCATGACAAAAAGGGGGAGAAAATACAACATATATCATGGATATAGGGGGATAGAATGCTATATCATGGATATAGGGGAAGTAGAGTAGACAACCACTGGCCTTTCTGAATTAGGATGTCGGGTAAACCTTTGAGAACTCTTTGAAGGTTATATACAGACCAAAAAATCTTGGAAATTGATAAGTTGACTGTTGCCAAATTTGAAGAGGATTTGTTTCCAAGACAGTTCTTTAAAGCAGACTAAAATTGGAGTATACAAGATCTGATGTAACGTCACTCAGGTGATGGGAGAATCTCTAGGGGTTTCTTGTGGATCTAAGTGTTATTTTAAAGGTAAAAGGGTAAAATTATATTTTTTTTAGCCTATGATGCTTCACTGTGAGAAGGCTTATGGAGGTTGGAGAACTTTGAAGGCAATGAGGTTGATAGTCTTGAGGTTGAACCCTTGTAGTCTTGTCTATGCTTCTCAAAGAATAAGGGTTTGACTAGTCAGGGTGTATTTTTATTGATCTTTGAGATGACACTGCACATGACATGATATGGATGATCCTTTTTGCAACCAAAATATCAAGGGAAGACTTCACAAGAGATGCCTAACCTCTTAGAGTCCAGGCTTAATCTTCCTAAACTAGGGTTACCTAAAATACTGTTTTGATGTGCTTATTCATTCCATTAGATAACCTGAGTTAAAATTTGAGTGCTAACAGTTATTAATGCTTGGAAAACTTGATTTGCCATAAAAAAAACATGAATACTTGAATTTTAATTAAGGACTTTTAACATATTAGTGTAAAAATGAATAAATTGATTAAGTATGTAAGTAAAAATGGATTATGATGCATGTTGATTCCTATTAGAATGATAATAGCTAATAGTAGCATATAATTTTCTTAGGTATTGTTATAGAATGATTTAATTTATTTTATGAATTAAAAATTGTAGATGATTGGAAAGCTTGTGTAATAGGATTATGATTAGAACTCTCACTCATATTAGTTGTATTAATTGTATAGTGATTGGAAGCATAATAATATGCAAAAATTCCATAATTTTTTATTAGGTGAGTTAGAAAATGATTTATTAATGTTGCATATGTTTCTAATCATATTATCAAGGGTATGGTATAAATTTGGATGTCGTTTAGATGATGTTAGTGAATGCCCCTGGGAGAACATCAACCATCTATTTTTTCAGTGCTAATTTACCTAATAGATTTGGAGTATGATTTTGAAGATGATAAGCCCATAGCCTACACAAATAAAAGAAGTGGCATAGAGAGCTCAAATGAATACAAAAGAAGTGTAGAGACAACAGTAGAGGCTCTTGTTGGCAAGTTAGCTTTCATTTACACCTTTATATCAAATCTTGAGGGAGCAAAACATGAGGATATTCACAACCTCTAATCATTAAGGACATTATATTTGAATCCCATGCAGGATCCTAGAGGATTAACAAAGGATGGAAGGATAGCCCTATGAGTAGATATATTGAACGTTGTTGGAATCTAAACTTTGATTGCACTCAAGAGATACCATTGCTTTGTCATCGGATATACCTCCTAGCTAGCTTTGAGATGTTTTCTACTGATGGCTCGATTACTCTAAATAGGTCAGGTTATGGAGGTCTTTTGCGTGATGATGAAGGACAATCTTTATGTGCTTATATAGTCATAATAAATAGCAGCAATGTTCTCTAAATGTGGAACACTTTGCAATCTTCCAAGACTTTAACATTGCAAAAGGCAAGGGTATAAGGAAGGTGCAGATTGTCACAGACTCCATGAATGCAGTCGAGATTCTTAAGTCCAATTGGGAATTGCTCATGGTAGGTTGTATGTGTTAAGAGCCTTATAATGCAGAAAATGGCTAGTTTTGATGAGGTGGGGATCTAACATGCTTGGAGAGAAGTCAATCAATCGGTGGATTACTTGGCAAAGATGGCTACTTCAAATGCAAAAACTATTTTAGAGCCAAACTAATGATACCAAGCTTCGGTTCACTCAGATGGTCTTCTGATGGCCCTCAATTTGGAATCGCACGGACAGATCTTACCTATAGTAAGACAGCAAACAGTGTCGGTATGGCACTAGCCAACACCTCTCCAACGCTCAAGTCAGAAATTGGAGATTAGAGAATTCTAGTATATCCTTACTTGAAAATGATCGTCCCCTCTCTGGGGGTCCTCTTCTTAATATAGGAGTTCCCCTTTCTATGATTGGCCACGAATGTTCTTTAAGTTAGTTAAAAAAATGTGGAGTGGTACACGTGTCGACATTGGATTGATTGTCACTCTGCATCACTCTTCATTTTGTAATTGTCTTTTTTTGTCTTACTTATGGTCAACTCGACTATTATCGTTCATCTATCATTTTGAGAGTTACGGATGGTCATACCGTCCATCGGGCATCAGTAGTATTATATTATCTTATTGGTCGATCGGTCATAAGGCTACGTCAATGATGAGCCGCTCGGAATGAGGGTCGGTTAGGAGGCTGTTTCACTGATAAGCCGCTAGGCATACGCAACTGAGGATTTGAACCGCTGGTGGGTTACTTAGCGAATTAGTTGGATAACTGGTTGAACTAGGGTGGTTCACCCAGTCAATTGGCTCAATCAGCCCAGGTCGAAATCCTTCATCATCACCTGCCCCCCCATTCCCTTTGTCCATTAGTCTAAGCAAACATAAGGAATATGAAAAGCCATCTAAGTCGATTGACGTGCCAACTTCTCAACTTGGTCCTCTTGAGCTCTGCACTATTAATGGCGACAAAACGTTTAAGTTGCTTGCCATTTTTCTTCGAGCTGCGCCTTTATCCAACAGCCAGGGATGATTAGGGTGATCCAACAGTCGTGGGTTGCTTAAAGATCCTATAAATGGATGCCCTTCCCTCATTTTTAGTCTTCTACTTCGTTGCGATTTCCTCCCGATGCCATGTCTGGATAAATTGCTTTGTTAGTGTCTGTGTCGTGCTTAGGGAGTTATCAGCCAGAAAAGTCATTGAAAGGTATTTTTTGTTTCACCATTCCCTTTCTTTGGTTTTCCTTTCTTCTTCATTTGGTTCCAGTACCATCACTCCTTACTGAAGTCATCTCTCTGTGCTTCTTCATTCTCTTTACCTCAGTAGCGTTTCTATTCACCTATCCTTCCCCACCCCTAGGACTCCACCCTGGATCCTATTGGGGCTCCTTTAGGTTTTCACTTTGTTCTCCTTTACTACTTCCTTCTTACCCAGCAGTGTCTTCCTGACCTGAGCGTTTTAGGATTTGAATCTTGAATAGTGTTTTCAACCAGATCTTAGAAGAAATAGGCAGTTTGGCCAACTTAGTGTAAGCTCTCGGTTGGATGAGTAACCCAACCGATTCTTCCAATTCTATCATGGCTCTTGACGAGAATCTGGTCAAAGAGGACTCACCTGACTCGGCCCAACCCTCAGCGCCTGTTAGGTGGAGTCATTTTAGTGACACACCTTATGTTTCCAAGCGTATTCTTTCTACTCTGTTGAGGACTTAGTTAGAAGATTATTGTAATATCTACCAAATCCCTGAGTCGGTCTGTCTAAGGGTCCCTGCCTTTGATGAGTGGGCCTCTACTTATATTCTGAATGAAGTCGCCATTTTGTAACAAACTCTGGAGGCCGGTCTATGGTTTCCTATTCCTTTGTTTGTCCACCAACTCCTTACTCACCTTCACCTTACTCTAGGACAAATCATGCCCAACAGGTGAAGGATTTTGATCACCTATATGGTGTTATAGCCTGCATGCAGCAGCGGTTAGGACCATATCACTATCCCTGAGTTTCTTTACTACTACAAGGCAGTGGAGATGCATTTAGGGTGGTGGTATTTCACCGCCCAAGTCCCTGAGTGAATGTTGATCACAGGCCTCCCAACTTCAAACAGAGGTGGGAAAAAGAAGATCTTCTTCGCATCTGGGGGCAGGTTGGAGTCTTTCCCATGGGAGCCACACATTAATCGAGTTTACACAGTCCCCAAGATATAAAGAGGGCCACATAGAGAAGGTAACCTTCGATAGTCATAGTTCACCTTATTCATTTTTCATTCTGTCAGTCTGATCGTTTTATTTTTATAGTGTTGGTAGAGCATCCATTGTCTGAAGCTCAACTAACGAGGTTGGATCTAGCTTTTGTGCACCCGGTTTGGGACTACACCCTGTTAGTAAATCCTGAGTCACTTTCATCATACCTTTTTGTCCCTGAAATTCCTACTTCTGGGTTGTCAGCCTTCTCGATCAACTAGGCGCCTAGGTCATCTCCTTTACTAACTGGTCCCTCAGGTCATCATCCATCCATCTTATGATTATTTAATCTTCCTTTAATTTCCTTTCATTTGTTCTAATTACTTGTTCTTCTTTTACAGATATGTCTGTTGTACCATCCAATTCCTCCCTGGCGAGAGTCACCTAAAGGCCATCGCTGGGAGCTCTCGTAAGAAGTTGAAGTTCTCCCACTACAGTTTAACGGAGAGGGACAGCCTCAGCCCAGTTCCTTCAGCAGTCGCCCGCTCAGTGAGCTTACCCCCTCCCTCCATTGTCAACCTAGAAAAAGCTCTAGAGACTGCTTTGACGTTCGACGAGTGCGTCGATGACCTTCCTGTCTACATCCCATGGGCATCTTCCAAGGGGAAGGAGAAGCCTTCCCCATCTTTGCTGGCCGATGAAGAAGAGGTCATGACTTACCTATGGTCGGTTATCTTTAACCAAGACATAGGGAGCTTTCAAGGCAACAGTACGAACGCCCTAGCGAGGAGCACCTTCTTCGACCTCAGGAAGGTAAAATGTTTTCCTATTTCCTTTGTGAATTTAGTTATTTTATTTTATAGTCTATTACTAAGAGCATATTTATTGTAGGTGTTGACAAAAGTGGTGGTTCTCTCGAATCGTCAGCTCGCCACCGATGCTTACATCGGAGAGCTAAAAAAAAGATGACCGAGGTCGATTCTAAGCAGTCGGCATTGAGGCACAAACTGACAGCAACTGACGAGAGGATCAAGGGTAGTGAGGCTATACTGGAGGGTATCCAAGACCAGCTTGAGGGGGAAAAGGCCTGTGCGGTGGTCCTATGGGCATCCCTGGACAAGATGAAGAACCATTGGGAGGCGAAGGAGCAGACTACCCATGAAGCAATTGTGGCCTACATGCAATCTGAAGCCTTCAATGACGAGACCACAGAGTTTTTTATTAGTGGTTTTGAAACACTTCCCCTGCAGGCTCTAAGGGCTTATCCTGACCTTGACTTGTCCATGTTCAAAGCCGATGCTAAGTCGAATTCTATCACACCCAAGCCAATCAAGGAAGTCGACAAGGAGTAGGAGAGGGATGGTGTAACCTCTTGAAGTTGGCTTTCCTTTTTTCTTTTTATGTGGATCAAGAGTCTCTCTCTTCTTCTTTTTTTCTTTTTTTGTTTTTTTGTGTTTTTTCAATATAATTGTCTTTTATCCAGTTATGGTATTGTGTCATTAGGTAGATTGCAAATTTCATCAAGTGGTTTTTTTAGTAGAATACCTTTGTAAGATGCTCATAGTGAAAGATTGACAGTTGTTAATCGTAGGACGAAGTAGGCCGAGGGTCATTTCGCTACTCGGTTCATTTTAAGATTCCTCTCGGGACTTTAGTTGTAGACTGTTGTAGTAGACCAAGGGTCATTTTATTGGACTTAGTCCATTTTTCTTACTCTACTAGAGACTTTAGTTGTAGACCGTTGTAGTAAATCGAGGGTCATTTTACTAAACTTAGTCCATTTTTTCAACTCCACTCAGGACTTTGGTTATAGACCATTGTAGTAGACCGAGGGTCATTTTACTAGACTTAGTCCATTTTTCCAACTCTACTCGGGACTTTGGTTGTAGACCGAGGATTGTTTTACTAGACTTAGTCCAATTTCTGACTCCACTCGGGACTTTGGTTGTAGACTGTTGTAGTAGACCGAGGGTCATTTTACTAGACTTAGTCCATTTTTCTAACTCCACTCAGGACTATGGTTGTAGACTGCTACGCCACACAAGATAGTAGACAAATTTCATTATCATGAATAAAAAATTACATGATTATTGGTAATACCTTTTTTAGGTGTTCGATGTTCCATGGTCGGGGTAGGGGCTTTCCTTCCATGGATTCCAAGTAGTAAATGCATTTTCATACAATTTGGGTTACTCAGTAGGGCCCTTCCCAATTAGGTCGCAACTTACCATCTCCAAGGACTTGTGTTGCTATACTCATCTTTCAAAGAACAAGGTCCCCATTCTGGAAACCCCTTGGGCGTACTAGGGCATTGTGATATTTTATCATTCTTTGTTGATACACTACCATCCAGAGGGAAGCTTTATCTCTTTTTCTTACAATAAGTCTAGGTTCAAACGTAGCTCTTTCTCTGCCCGTTTGGTTTGCAGTTCCTGGATCCTAAGATTTGTCATCCCGATTTTCATGGGTATTACTGCTTCACAACCGAAAGCTAAGGTGTAAGGGGTCTCCCCTATGGGACTTCTCGAGGTAGTTCTAAAGGCCCAGAGGACCCCTGGCAGCTCATCAGCCCACTGTCCCTTCAATGCCTTTAACCTGGTCTTGATTATCTTCAGTATAGTCCTGTTGGTGACCTCCACCTATCTGTTGGCTTGAGGATGTGTTGGGGAGGAGAAGTGGTTCTTGATTTTCAACTGAGACCAAAACTCACGAAAATGCCTATTGTCGAACTGCTTCCCATTAATAGTATGGATAACCTATGGTATTCTGAATCATCATATTATGGATTTCTAGATGAGTTCACCTATGTTGTGCTTAATTATCATCGCCAGTGCCTCGGCTTCAACCCATTTTGTAAAGTAGTCGATAGCCACTATAAGGAATTTCCTTTTTCTTTTCGCTAGGGGAAAGGGTCTCATAATGTCTATTCCCCATTGAGTAAAGGGCCATGGTCCCATGATGGGCACGAGCTCTTCTATAAGCTGTCTAGAAATGTTGGTGAACCTTTGGCAATTATTGTACCTTCGGATAAGATTCATTGAGTCGGCCTGCATTGTTGGCCAATAGTACCCTGCTCTGACCAACTTATGGGCGAGTGACCAACTGCCTGAATGGTTACCGCATATTCCTTCATGGACCTCCCTCATGACATAATCGACATTAGCTGATGATAAGCATCTTAGGTATGGCATGGTGAAACTCCATTTGTAGAGAATGTCACTAATCAAAGTATATCGGCTGGCTCAGAGTTTGAGTTTTTTGGCTTCACCCTGATTTGACTGTAGACTTCCTATTTTCAGAAACTGCATGATGGGGGTTCTCCAATTATCTTTAGGCTCATTCATGCAAACAGGGATGCCTAGCTCATTCTCCATGATGGCTCAGTTAGGGTGGCCAACGGGCAGCCGGTTCCTCATAATATACTTATCATTAGCCAATCATGCCAGTTGGTCTGCATGCTCGTTTTGATTTCTTAGGATGTGTTGGACCTTAACAGCCTCAAAATGGGACATAAGCTCAGTGACTCTAGTCAAGGTATTTTTTTCATTCAGCCCTCCTTAGCCTCATACTCTCCAGTCAACTGTCCTTCGACAAGCTTGGCGTCAGTGTAAGCGACAATATGCACAACCCCTGCTTCATTTTCCAGACACAACCTTGCAATCAAAGCTTAGTATTCTGCTTCATTATTCATTGTATTGAACCCTAAAAGGATTGCATACTCAATTTCCAACCCCTCGGGCATAGTCAGTAAAAGCCCGCACCACTGGATGAAGTTGTGGATGACCCATCCACATGGAGGGTTAATTCTAATTCAGAGAGGCTTCCCTCATCCATCTCAACATGAGTTAGCTCTGCTAGGAAATCCCCCAAGATTTGCCCCTTTATAGTCATCCTCTGCCGGTAGCTGACATCAAAGTCACCTAGTTTTACAGCCCACTTCACCATCCTGCCAGACACTTCTAGTTTTTGTAGCACTGCTCTCAGAGGTTAGTTTGCCAGTACTATAATTGGATGGGCCTGGAAGTAGGGCCTGAACCTCCATGCGGTTGTTATAAGCATGAATGCCAGTTTCTCCAGAGGCAAATATCTCAACTTTGCACCATGGAGGGCTCTGTTAACATAGTACACTAGAACTTGACTGTGCTCATCCCTAACTAGAACTGAGGTTACGGCCACCTCGAATAGTGTTAGATATAAATATAGGTCTTCTCCTTGTGTCAATAAGCATGCCAAGTGTCCTTTGAGATCTTGAAATGATCTTTCAGCCTCCTCGATCTATTTGAATCCTTTCTTTAAAAGGAAAAAGAAAGGAAAACATCTATCCATCAACCTCGAAATGAATCGGCTGAGAGCTGCGACCCTTTCTGCCAACCACTACACATCTTTCGTGGTCTGTGGCGACTTCATGCTTAAGATTACCTCAACTTTCTCGGGGTTGGCCTCAATTCCCCTGTGAGAGACCATGAATCCCAAGAACTTACCTACTACCACCTTGAAGGCACACATAGCAGGGTTTAGTTTCATTCTAAACTTCCTCAGAGTGCAGAGAGTTTCTTCCAGATCATCTATGTGCTACTCAGTTTTCATGCTCTTCACCAACATATCATCTACATAAACTTCAACATTCTGTCCGATCTGGTCCTTGAACACTTTATTCACCAACCTCTGATAAGTGGCTCCAACCGTTTTTAACCCGAATGGCATGACCTCATAACAATATGTGCCTTGGTCAATGATGAAGGATGTCTTTTCTTAATCTCCTTTTTCCATCTGTATTTGGTTGTAGCTGGAGAACATGTCTATAAAATTAAGTAGTGCATGCCCGGAGGTGAAGTTGACTAGTGTGTCTATCCTCAGGAGCAGGAAACTATCCTTAGGGAAAACTTTGTTCAGTTCAGTGAAGTCTACGCACATTCTCTAATTCCTATTGCTCTTCTTAACCAACACCACATTGGCAATCTAGTTAGGATAGGTGAGCTCCCGTATGAACTTTGCTTTTAATAGTTTATTCACTTCCTCAGCGATAACTTGATTCCTGTCGGCAGCGAAGGTCCTCTTCTTCTATTTGATCAGTCTTGCTGAAGGGTCGACACTCAGCCTATGTGTGATCACTCTTAGGTCGATCTCTAGCATGTTTGCATGGGTCTAGGTGAAGGCATCCCTGTAGGCCATCAGGAGTCTTTGCAAACGGAGTTTAAATTCTTTTAAAAGTGCCCCCCAACATGTATGACCCACTCAGGGTAGTTGAACGTAGGCCCGGTCAGCTTCAATTGGACGCCATCTCTATCTTCCATGTCATTGATGATGAGAGCTTCCTTCGAATCTTTCCCCTTCAAACACACCATATAACACTCTCAGGCTACTGTCTGATCACCTGTAACTTCTCCGACACCCTCCTTGATAAGGAAAAGCATTTGCAAGTGATAGGTGGAAGAAACATCCTTCATCTTGTTAAGTGTTGGCCTACTGATGATGGCATTATATGTTGAGGGACAATTGGCAACCAAGAAGTCAACTGCTTTAGTCACCTGGCGAGGACTGACCCCAGTTGTCACTAGCAACGTGATGACATCGGTGGGATATAACTTGTCTCTGGTGACCCTACCAAGGGTGATGCTGTCGGTAGGAGTTTATCTTTCCTAATCTCCGTCTACTCAAAAGCGGATAAGTATAGGATGTCTGCTGAACTACCATTGTCTGTGAGTATTCTTCTAGTTTGGTGGTTAGCTATGATCAACGTGACCACTAGGGCATCATCATGAGGGTGTTGAACTCCTTAGGAATCTTCTTATATGAATGTGATATTCTCTTGACAAGTTTGAGGGCATTTTTGGGGTCTGTTAGTTGAGTAAACCTCGTTTCATGAAGCTCTCATTTCTCGTGCGTTCGCCTTTCGCGTTGATGTCAACTCACCACCTCCTGTAAATCCTCCGGCAATGACTTTTATCTCTCATAGTGGCTCAGTTTCAAAATTCTTTTGACTCAGTGATTCCTCTACCACCCCTGGTGAAGTTCGATGGTGACCTGCTATAAAGCTCCTCAACCTTCCTTATCGAATGAGTGTTTTTATTTGATCATTCAGGTTGATGCAATCTTCCGTGTTATGGCCATGGTCACGATGGAATCGGTAATACTTCTCGGGTCACTTCAAGGATGGATCATCACGTACATACATAAACACATATTCAAGGGGTGAGTTGAGTGGAGTGTAAACTTGTGCTCGCCAAGGTGGTGCACGCACTTCTCTCGGTCTTACCACCCTATCAGCACTATCCCTCATCCTTGTTTCTCCTTTGATAGCCTTCGATCATTCATCTCTTTTTCTGTTCGACTGGTCTTGAAGCTCGTTTCCCTGGTCTTTTCTTTTTGCCATTGCATCCTTTGCATTCAAATGTTTTGGGCCTGAACCATTAGCTCGGCCATGTTTCTCGATAGAGATTTAGAAAGAGAGAATAAGAATTTTATGGATAATAGTCCACCCATGAAGGCGGTGAGCACCACGTTTTCATCAACGTCCTCTACCTGCATTACTTCCTGGTTGAAATGGGAGACGTAGTCTCTCAACAATTCTCCTTTCGCTTGTTTAACATTAAGAAGGTAGGTAGTAGGCCTACAATAGCGTCTTCCCCCTATAAAGTGATTGGCAAACAATTGACTCAGTTCAAAGAAAGGGTTGATACTGTTAGGTTGAATACTGTTGAACCATTTCTTCACTAAACCCTTCAAGGTGGTCAAAAAAGCCCTACACATGACCCCATCCAAATAGTCGTGCAAGAGCATCAAAGTCTTGTATGTTTCAAGGTGGTTGAACGAATCTCGGCTTCCGTCAAATGGCTCCATTTGGGGGATCCCAAACTTCTTAGGGAGAGAATGGGACATGATGATTATAGAGTAGGGATGATTGGTCCTCTACACTAGTGCCTCTACTGTGGAAGGGTTTTTCCTTGAATAGCTTCCATTACTGTGTTTAGCTGATCTTGCATCCTTTGAATACCCTTCTCCTATTCAATGATGGTTCTTCCACCTACGTCATTGGTCTATCAAGATGTAGAAGCCCTCGGACCATGACTATCCCCTTGTTTTTTCTCTCTCAAATCCCTGTTCAATACATGGTCCAGGACTCGTAGTTTCTTGAGTCTCTTCTTCTTCGAATTGTTGGTGTTCCATCTACTCCATAAGTTTACGGGTTAGCTCCTGATTCTGTTGTGCCATTCATTTCATGCTGTGGTTGAGGTCCCGTATCTGTTGTTCTAAGCTTGCAATTTGGGTTGTCTCAACCTCTCTCCTTCCCTGATCATTTATATATGATGCATTTCAGTGAGCTTCCATCATTCCAGATCAAGTTTCCACCATAGGACCTTTGTCTTGTTGGAAACCTCTTTCAGGTTCCCATAGATGGCACCAACTGATGATGCCAAGATTCGGTTCACTCAGATGGTCCTTTGATGGCCCTCAATTTGGAGTCGTGCGGATAGATCTCACTTGCAGTAAGACAACAAACGGCGTCAGTGTGGTGCTGGCCAACACCTCTCTGCTCAAGTAAGAGATCGGAGATTAGAGAATTCTAGTATATCCTTACTTGAAAGTGATCGTCCCCTCTCTCTCCGAGGTCCTCTTCTCAATATAGGAGTTCCCCTTTTCTTGATTGGCCACGAATGTTCTTTAAGTTAGTTAGAAAAATGTGGAGGAATGGTACACATGTCAGCGTTGGATTGATTGTCACTCTACATCTCGTAACTGCCTTTATTTGTCTTACTTGTAATCGACTCGGCTATTATCGTTCATCTATCATTTTGAGAGTTGCAAACGGTCATACCATCGGTCGGGCATCAGTAGTATTATATTATCTTATCGGTCAGTCAGTCATAAGGCTACATCACTAATGAGCTGCTTGGAATGAGGGTTGGTCGGAAGGTTGTTTCACTAATAAGCCGCTCGGAATGAGGGTCAATCAGGAGGCTGTTTCACTGATAAGCTGTTAGGCAAACGTGACCGAGGATTTGAACCACTAGTGGGTTGCTCGGTGAATTGTTGGAAAACTGGTTGGACCAGGGTCGTTCGCCTGCTAAATTGGCTCAGTCAACCCAGGTTCAAATCCTTCATCATCACAAACGATTTTCCATTACCTCTGGGTACTCTCAGTTGTAATGACTTGAATCAATGTAATCATACATGGCTGTAATTTTATACTTCAATGAAATTCATTTACTTTAAAAAAAAATAAAAAATCTTTGTCCACAAACAAAATATTGAAGATTTATTGCCCCCAATCCATAGCCCATGTGTGGATTGGCTCACGATCGCATCAGCTAATTAAAGACATCACACGAGCATTCTTGTGTCTCACGAACATTTGACAAATCACACGAACAAAAATTTGGATATCACGAAAACTTGCATTAGGTTCCTACACTATGACCTCCACGATCATTCTTGAGGTACTACATACCATAACCTAGGATCAAAATCGGGAGATGTCCTGCTAACCCACGGAAGACTAGTATTAGGAAATCCATATCCTGTTAGGTTGGTATAGGCTAACAGCCTGTTAGGTTGGTAAAGCCTATGCGGGTCATACCATATACCTGGGTTTCAAACCCGTCTACACCTATTAATCACTAGCCACTGTTATGACAAGCACACGACCAGATGTGAACACTTGATGAGTATGCTAGCATGTAGTCCCAAGGTCATGTATGGGCTGACGTCGAACGGGCTACATATTCTATGGGAAGGGAAAGACTTATAAAGACTTTTTCTTTTCCTATCCAATGTGAGACTAAATTTCTAACGAAGAAGTTTCCATTTTCAGCAAAACATGTTTTCCAAACAATTTTATTTCAAATTTAAAAAGCTTTCAAACACAGTTTTCAACATCATCATGGGTTACGGTATGTGATGCCAGCACTAATAATAATCTGGTCTGTCATTATTGCAATTTGTTGAGGGAACATTTGATGATAACAACGAAACTGAGCTAGACATATTTAGATTTTCTTAAAAAAAAAAAAAAAGGTTAGAGAAGAAGATATTGAAGAACACATGAAGCAGTTTGGCAGGTCAGAATCATTGTTTGGCCTATAGCAGTTGTTGGGGATGAATTTCCTGTGAAGCCATTTTCGCAATTGGTAGCTAATTTCTGTGCATCAGCAATTTGTCCAAGGTCTTTGTAGTCCTTCACCATTGACAATCGGTAGGCCTGCTCAAGCTCGTCCAACATCCTGGCGTACATCCCCCAGCAAGAATCAAGGCGTTGCTTCAACAAGGGATCAGTAGCATTGTTGCTTAGCATAGAGATGGTCTCATAATTTGCAGTGGCCTGTTTGATGGTAATGTTGATAGAGATTACCAAGAGCTCAGGGACATCGGCAGTGTGAGTGCGAGAGTCATTTTTCAGAGTTGTCTGGCAGAATTCCTCGCTTTGGGCCTGGGAGCAAATGTGGAAGATCGTATCATCAGTGACCTGGGAAGAGGGAGAAAACAAGAGAGGCGCCACTAGCAGCATTGCAGAAAACAAGAGACTAAGAAACCCCATTTCTTCTGTTTCCGTTCTCTCTCTCTCTCGGGTATCGATGAAAAACCTAGAAAGCGAAAATCATGACTAAAATGTCATGAAAGAAGACTTTTACTATCGTTCTTTTGGTAGGTGTTTTTAAATTTAAGCTATTCATATTTAAGAGCTTTGATATGAGAATATTTGAATACCAAAATAAAAATAAAATAAAATAAAAAGATATGAGAATACTTGAATACCAAAAAAAAAAAAAAAAGGATTTGAGAATATAAATAGTAATAAAATATTCTGTGATGAAAAAGTGTTTATATTGTGTATGGTGAATAATTATCTGACATGTGTTGTTGTGTTTGGGGTTTAAAACAACCAAAAAAGTGTTCAGATAAAAAAGTAGGTATTAGAAAGAGACCAAATTCAGAATCCCATCATGTGTCAATCAATGCACGTTTACAGAGGTCTGTGTCAGTACAGTACAGAGAATCATTCTCCAATATTATATTTTATTTGAGAATCCCAATTAGTATAGCAAGTACCAGATCCAGACCGGCATATATTGCACTGCACCGTACATATATAGCAACAAAATCGAGAAACCAATCCCGTTTGGTAATCAACTAGCGAGTGAACCCATATAAACACGGGCATCACATAAAATTAATTAATTTATAAATAATGATATAAGAAAGATAATTACAAAAAATAATTTCAAATTCCATCTTTAACAAATGGATGAGGAACCCACGTAATTGGATTGATATTTTTTTATTTGAAGTTAACCCTATAAAAATCCCATAGTTAACTTTTCTTTAACAAAAAAATTGACCTTTTAAAACATTGAAATTTCCTAAAAGCGAGCAAATTTTTTTAACCAGGATTTGGTGTCCAGGGCACACGGTAATGTCATTTGGAATAAAATGGGTGGGAATTTGAAATTTCATCTAACCCCTGCCCATTTTACTCCATGTGAAGTCCCCCGGTGTCCTGGACACCAAATCCTGGAGAGAACATTTATTTCGTTTATTTATTTATTTTTCCTTTTTAATCTATGTCTATTGTGCATATACCATGATGGTGGCTAACCATCAATTTTGCTGCATCTGCATATCCGTCATTGGTAGGAATTTGTGTTTTCTAGAGAGAGAGAAAAAGACATTCTTACTGCAAATACATTTCCACCACTCACCATAATTTATCTTGCCTTCGTCAAACAACCACATCCCACATTCCCTCCATCCGCTGGATCTACATAGCCTTCAAGGGGATAGAGAATTGACAACGCAATTACATATATATATATATATATATATATATATATATATATATAGGCAAAGCTCGGCTCAGGTAGAAGAATGCATCTTAATCATCACTAATCTCCATTTGAACAAAGGCGTTGGTCTACATACATTGAGAGAGAGAGAGAGGCGGTATCAGTTGTTCACTTTGTAAATGCATGTGTTGTAAATTCCGTTAGGAAAATACATGGGTTGATAGATTAGGACTTGGCATGTCCACATTGAGTCATGTTAGAGTTTATGAGGTTATTGTGTCTCACAAGCATAAAAATCAACTCCAAATACCAAGAAGGCTTCAAAGAAGAAGACTGGTATCGTGTGAGAACCATTTTGATGCATTCACAACTCATCAATGTCCTTCCGCACTCAAAATAGGTAAAAAGAGTAAGTCACGAGGTATAGAGGCTGCCTCTAGGTTCCTTAACACACCTCCCAAGGGTCCTGGAGATTGCCTCTTAATCTAAAAAAACCTAGGAAGGTGGAGAGCTCCACAGGAAGTTGGAGCGCTCCAAGATATCCCTAGAGTGCTCCAGCTAGCCTCGAGTCTACAGGAAATTGCAGGCTTGTTGGTGGGGAGCTCTCCACTTGAGCTTGGAGCACTCTATGGGGGAGTGCTCCAAGTCCTACGGAGCACTTAAAACTGGATGGAAAATTTCAAATTTGAAATCGACGTTTCAGATCTTTTACCCATTTTAAAAGATGCTTATCCTAAGGTTGTAGTGAGCCATGACCTATATAAAAGAGAAAATTTGCTCTAATAAACCAAAGGTTTAAGAAAAGGGTTTTTGGCTAAGCTTTTGAGCTCTACAAGTCTCACATACTCTCTACATTCTCTCCAAGCTTCCAAGCATCTAAAGAAGAGAATAGTGGTTGGTTCCTTTCATCCTCGAGCTAGAGCAAGGTTTCGTTGCTAGAAGAAAGTGGTGGATGGTCAAGGAAGATTGATTCTCCACTCCAAAGCCCTTAAACTCCATTCCTTAAGGTTTCTTTCGTAGTTTACACTCTTGTGGTTGGATTGTTGCATATTGTTTATCTTTCCCACCTCATCATTGTGAATCCTTGGAAAACCTCTTCTAAGTGATATAACCCTTGGTTAAGCTTGAAGTTGCCTATATAGAGGTTTACCTTGTTATGTGATTTCTTATGCATATTAGCCTTCATCAGAGGCACTCACACATCACCCAAGGCCACTTACCTTGGGTAGAAACTATTGACCATATTGGCATATTTGGCTATCAAGAGTTACTCTCTATATTGGGACTTTGATTCCCACACTTGAACCAAACTACCATATTTGGTTATTGATACCCATTTCGGTATTCATACCATTGTTTACTTGAGTTAATGGTTAGAGATGTCATGTGACGATTTTTAAGACCTTAGCTCAGAGATAACCAATGTCGTGCTTGTAGAAGACACCAAGCACGAAATTAGAAAAAATTAGGTCAATTACCTTGTAATCATCGTAAGAGATTGATTAATAAAATTGAGTAGTTCAAGACGTAGGCCCTAGTGTGGCCGAACCACTATATATCCTTGTGTTGTGTGAGATTGTGGTTTGTTTATTTTCTTTACATTTTTGTAATTGCAAGCATTAGCACTTGAATACCAAACACAACAATTGAACTAAATTAAATTGAACATTAATAATTAACTCAAAAAAATTAAAATTGGGGTAAAAGAATTAAAATTAAAATTATAAGTTATTAACCCCCCCTCTAGGATTAATACACCTAGAATTACACTCTTTTATTTCCTTGCCTCACGGGCAAAGGATTGTCTACAGTTGAAAAGATGGAGGTTATATTCACTGCATGCCATGTGGTAAGGAAGGGTTGGAGTTTAAAACAACCCCCTTTTTTTTTTTACCACGTAACATGTGTTGAGAATATCTGCTAGACTTGATTGCCACTTATTTTAACTGTAGATAACCTTTTACCCACCTCATAAAGGCTGTTTAGGGATACATGTCACATTGAGGTACTTGACACAATGTTTTCATTGTGAAGGATACATGGTTTGGTCTCATGTACTATATGGTAGGACTATCAATTATTCCATTATATATCTCTATATGGTCCGTATTCTTTTTCTTTTCTTGGGTAAAGAGCGTCATAGCTCAATTTCATTCAACTTCAATTTCCTTAATTACAAATGTCCATTGCTAAGATGGAGGATATCCTTGGAGGGGATGATGTACCATTCCACTTTAAAGGAATGCGTTCCATAGCTGCTATGCCTGTCATATAATGGGATGTTTTGTTGCAATGACAAGGAACAAATGAAATGGTCACCTGAAGGAGGAAGAGTGCTACACTACGACAATCCAAAATAATGTTTTGAATCTTCCATGGAATATTAGCTTGTTAGTTGTTGAGGAGATTTATAGGAGCGTTGCTGTCACCTTCAATCTAAATTGGATAACCTAGAAAGTTCTAAGCCCCAAGTAAAATGCAGTTGCTTCTGCTTCTTTTGGGGTGCATGGTGACAATATTGGTGTTTCCCTCTAGATGAAGCGTTATTGTGATCTCTTACAATTGCCTCAGATGCATAGTTCAAAAATGGTGCTCCATCTATATTGATTTTAAGAGATTTTAATGGTAGGGGTCTCTAGTGATTTGGAAGATGTATTCCTGCTTGTCTTGGATGTATTCTTGCTTGTCCTGATTGCTCACTGATGGTGGAGTTATCAACTGTAATTTCTGGCTTCATATTCGGTTTGCTTGAAGCAAAAACGAAACCATCTATAGGAGATGTTGAGTTAGAGACCTTTAAAGGCATACATTTGAAAGCAAAAAAGCATACCTTTGAAGGCATTTGAGACTTCTATAAGAATGCACCACTGTAGGAGATATTGAGTTGTCAACAGTTGGATAGGACCGAGGGGTATTTATGTAAATATGCAAAGGTATGAATTTCAATTAGTCAATTGATAGCTCATTGTAATACTTTAAACATCTTTGTTTAGTGTCCCTTCGACATGTTTTCTGCTTATGGTAATGTTTGTTTTCTTTGTTCATCTACACTAGATCCGATCTTGTCTACTTGTGGCTTTAGTTTTACATTAAACATGTATGTTTAGTGTCCTTTCGACATGTTTTCTGCTTATGAAAATGTTTGTTTTTTTTTTTTTTTCCTATTCATCCAAACTGGATCTGATCTTGTCTACCTGTGGCTCCAGTTTTTCTTTTCGTCTCTAATTTATGCTTGGTAGAAGAGGAAATCCTAAAGAAAATAGAGAAAAAGGTCAGATAAACCACTCAATGTTAGTAAAAAAAATGTTGGTAAAAAAGTCAAATAACCTTGAAGAGCACTCTTCGGATCACTTTCTCTCACAACCACTACCCTATTTTCTCACCTTGAAGCAAGCCTCTCAAATATAAACTCATCGAGAAATGAAAAAAAAAACACTTTTTATATATTGAGAAACTCTCTTAAATAAAGGGTCCTCTCACCTACGAAACCTTCTCTAAGAAGGAAATCAACTTCCATTTCGGAAGTCAAACCACTACCCTTAGATCATCTCTTGATCTAATAGCTAATAAATAAGACAAACTCAATAATCTCCATCTTTGCTTGTTTCAGAACCACCTAGAAAATATCCTGTTGTTGTCTACTCCACTTGTATTTCTACCAAATCATAGGACCTATGACACATACACAATGCTCCACATGGGCTTATATTTTGGAACCATCCTAATATAACACTATTTTTTCTTCTTAGTGAACTCTGCATTATATATTCCTAAAGTGCACCTCCACCTCAAACCTGAATAATAACTTGTTCATTATCACTGCAAACAACCATTAGCCTTGAATAATCACCACTACATACACCATTGAATTAATTTGGTCATAACATAATCAAACTTGATCATAAAACAACTAATGCACATTTGTAGTTAACCTGAATCGGCTCGTATAGTCAACTCTAGAGATTTGTCATCTTTAATCGCAAGAACTATCTTACTATCATCTATCACCTAGAAATCCATATCACTTTTCGCTTCCTTAACTATGAAATAAATTTTATTCTATACACTCTATTTCCAATTCTCCATCAAGATTAAATGAATACCATCAATTACCATCTTCTCAATCTAACGATACAAACCATCACACTTTTCTCTTTCCATTAGGATCCAAAAACCATGTGTGGTTTTCATGGCTCCACCTGCAACAGAATACCTAAAACCCATAGAGTCCAACTGAACCAGTGATATTAGATTCTTTTACATCTTTAGAACATACGCGACAACATCTAAAATGTGGCCACTCTATCAAACATCTTGATCTTCACCATTCAAATACCTATGATGTTACAAGTGAACACATCACATAAAGAGACAACACCTATCTTCTCTTCTTGGAATGTATCATAAGAGAATATATCAATACCGTTTGAGACTGTGAGAAAATCTCTAATGTATTCTTCTTGTTCCTTTACCACCACTATAATGGGATTGTCATATTTCTTCCTATCAACATGTTCTAGACATTCCCTCTCAACCTAGCCATATTCTTTAGAATAAAAACACCTACATTTTTTCTCTTCTTTTGACTTGGACATGGGCTTGCTATTCCCAAACCTCCTCATAGATGACATTCCCTTGCAATTTCCTTCCCAATTAATTAACCTAAAATCTTAACTTCCTTCAAGATTTGGTCTTTTCCTAATCTCATTTAATAGGAGGAATGCCGTAACATCCTCTAAACTTATTACATCTTTCTTGTACAGTAAAATTGTCACCAAATTATTGTAAGAATCAGGAAATAAGGTAAAATATAAAAGGGCTTTATTTTTTTCCCTTTACATTGACATCAACTTTGTATAATTAATCCATGAGTTGAATGAACACATTTAAATTTTTTGACCGATATTACACCATTTATCATTTTTAATCCGTCTAGTTGTTGTTTTAGATAAAACTTGTTAGTGGGACTGTTTCCCATGTATAACTTCTACAGTTTATCCCATAAAATCATTGTTGAATCATCATTCATAATGTTAAATAAAACGTTATTTACAAGAGATGAATTGTGCTAACTGCCCTCATCTTTGCGTCTTATTAGTTATCATCCTTTATCTCCTTGAACTTGCTTTTCTTTCTTTGTGATGCCTTGTACAAACCCTGTTATACTAATAAAACTTTTATCATTTTTTACTTAAAAGTGAAACTACAATTTCTATCAAATTTCTCTAAAGGGAAATGATTGATGAAAGCCTTTATTCCAAATAGTTTCTCCCATAAAATCAGTGTTGAATCCTCATCCATGATGTTAAATAAAATGCTATTTACAAGATTGAGATGAATTATGCTGATTGTCGTCATCTTTATATCTTGTCAATCGTCATCCTCTATTTCTTTGAACTTGTTTTTCTTTCCTTACAATGTCTTATTCAAACCCTATTATACTAACAAATCTTTCATCATTCTTTATTAGAAAGTGAATCTATCATTTTCATCAAAATTTTCCGAAGAGAATTGATTGATGGAAGCCTTTATTCCCAATGTATATACCTAAAAATTTTTAAAAGTAACCCTATTAAATATAAAAATAAAGGGGGAGGGGGGAAGGATTTGCTACAGCTAAAACAGCATGTACCCCATGTTCCACACACAAAAGATGAGATATATAAGGTTAAATTTGTAAAAATAGTTTTCAAATGATAAAATGGGGTTTGTAGGGTTAAAACCAAAAAAAGAGTGGTCAAATGAACATTTGCTCCCTCTTTAAAAGAGGCACTACCAAATTCAAAAAAAAAAAAAAAAAAATCATCACATGTCCGCTTGTGGTGTGGGAATAAGGAGAAACATATTGTTTTGGGTGTACCAGATCTTTTCCATAAAAAAATTACTCATCGATTCCCAAACACAAATCAAAAGCATTGATACCAATTGTTGGTGCAATTGAAATAATTTTGATATTCCATATGGTGAGAAACATGCCTAAGCTATTCATGGAATAAAGAATACAAGAACATAAAAGAAATCAACATGCACACATAAGAGGATGATTTTTATATGGTTTGGCCAAGCTATTTATGATCATCGTCCATCCAATGTTATAAACCCGGAAAATACAAGTTACAATAGAATAAGTTTTTCCTTTTTTTAATTCAAACTTAGGCTCCAAGAAAACATAAGAACTCATTACACCGGTAACTCTTTGTAAACCTTGAAAAATATATCATTCTTACATTCCCTCAAAAAGAACCCTCACCAAGGAAAAGTATAAAAAAGCAATATTTATATTTCATATTGAGAAAATCTCTTAAGTAGAGAGCCCTCTCATCTACTTCAAGAA
>JAOXJP010147655.1:0-13190 GCA_025762735.1 Platanus orientalis | reverse complement strand
GGTCTCTCTACTTGGGCTCAGTAGCTGAAAAAAGAGGGAGAGCAATCCATATTTCTGATCTGGAGGAGTTACTCAGTGGTTGCACTCAGTTAGAAGTAAGGATGAATTTGCAACAGTAGTTATTGAAAGGCTAAATTTTTTACATTATAGTGTTACTCTTGAGTTATGTTTGACAATGAAGTTTAAATTGGGGCCGGGGGGGGGGGAGTTGATTATACAATAGCCGTATCAAACTGCATTCTTGTCGCCTTGACTGCAGGGGATGCTGATAACATTTGGATTATGTGCCAACTCAAATAAGCTTGTGGAGTGCATTTTTTAAAAACTTCCAAAAGACTGTAATCACATTTTATGGGTTATAATACTTCCAACAGGCAACGTAAATTTGTTAGAAGACATACCTTTGCAGAAATCCGTTTTATGTTGTTTGTGGTACCAGCTCCACTAGCTTGGTGTTAACTTGAGAGTTACAGAAAATATTATGTTTGCATTGATAAAATGAGGAGTTGTTGCTAAAATAGTAGTAAAATTGGAACATTTACATGATTTTATAAATACACGAACTGTCCCATAAAGGAACGCTGTATTCAAATTCTTATGATTCATGATTTGAATTTGACAACTAAAATCAAATCTTAACCTAAATAATTTGAATTCCATATACTAACATCCTATAATTTCATTTTTTTCATGCTATTCAAGATTTGTATCTCAAACTCCCTCAGCTTGTGTTATTTGAGTTTCAATGTATTGATTAAGACAATAAATTTTCTTTTCGTGCATTTTTGTTGTTTTCTAATGAAAGCTAGTGGCCAAATTGGATATAATTTGGGAGTGTTGCAACTATACACACAATTATTTTTTGATTAGTAATAGTATTCCATTAAAAAAGAAAAAAGAGGGGGACGGGAGTTCCCTACAATGTACAAAGGATAGCTATAGTATAGCCATAAAAGAGTTACACACACTAAAAAGCCCCACACAAAAACAAAACATTAAATATTGGAGTCTCTCCTTATGTCCTGAAAGTCACTGCCTTGGGGAGGCAGTTAATTCCTGCTGAGAATGGGCCCAAATAGTTCTTAACAGAACTCCAAACAAAGCGAATTTCAAAATTGACAGAATCTGGGCAGAATAGTGAAATGGCCAAAATACTCCTGCAATCTTGTCAGGAATGTATGGAAATTTGCAGACAACTAGAAGAGTGATAGATGAATAAGTATGCAAAATTTCAGGCCTATCCGATGAGTAAAAGTACATAAAGTATATACATGAACAGGCTGTTCCAGAAATTTCAGTAAACTAGTCTCAAGAACTAGGGTTAGGGTAACAAAAAATTCAGCAAAACCCAAATAGAATCAGAAGGAATTTAGATGATTGGTATATAGAGGCAGAAAACCCTAAGAAAACATAACCAAAATGCCTTAGTTTTGGTGGGGCAATTTGGACAGAATCTGTCAGGAATACCTCAGTCGTGGGGTTCAAGATTGGGCCTGTTGTAGTTCTTGATTCCAACCGCTCTTAATTTCCCAACTTCAGAACTTAATAGCAATTGATTTCACCTCCAGTTGTAGGCAGTAACAAATAAAGGCTAGAATCAATAGGGAGATAAGGAGAGAAAGAAGAAGAAAGAAAAGAAGAAGATCAAGAAGAAGGAAGAGAAGAAATGGACCAATCAATACCAATTGATTGGGGTTAGAGGCACCAACCCCTAGGATCAATCACAACACCAACCGTGAGAGAGAAGAGAGGCAAAAGCTCCAATTTTTATTTCTTATTCAATCATGCAACCCTTTAATAGACCCCCAAAACAAAAAAAATGAAACCTCTAAAATAGAAACTCCTACTCTATTTGGAACACTTGCTAAACCCCTAGGAACACTTGCTAAGTCTCAGGTTTGTTTTTTGCTAAACAAACTTCAGACTTCTAAAACAAAAGACTGCTAAAACATCCCTCTGGAGCTGTCGATCAGCTCTCTAAAGGGCCCCACATCTTGACTTATTGACCATTTAAAGAGTAAAAGACAAATCCTATAGGCTGTCGACCAGCACTGTTATCTAGGTAGAATGATACCAAGACTCTCAATGAAATCCAAAGTGATGTGGTGGAAGCAAGAATAAATTTAAACAACCAAGATTTAAATAGAATCACACCAAGACAATCACAAACTTTTAAAAAGAAAGACGAATTATTACACAAAGAATAGTAGAGGAGAAATAGATTAGAAAAGAGGGAGGAATAAGAGAGGGTTTAGAAGGGTAACTCTGGATAGAATGTGTGAACTGACCAAAATACCCCTGGTTGTGCATCTGAAAATATTGAAACTTTCTAGGGTGATTTCGGCCTTTATTGTGAATTTATGTTTAAAATTTCACACGGTTATGATAAGATTTGATTTATCAAATTATATGAATATCAGTCCAGCAAGTTTTTTAATGGAAGAACCTTTAAACCAGTGAAAAATCTTTGATTATAAACTAACAGGGAAGAAGTGGAATCAAGAGGAGTTTTGGGAGATTTGTTGGTGACACATAGGGGAACAAAACCCTAAAAGAAAACTAAAGAAAAGAGGACTTACAGGGGGCCATTTGCATTGTACAAAGTACCTAGAAATTTCAGGTAAGTCTCTGTATAGGGTTCCAAACAGTCCCAATAAAGCAGGGATTATAAGAGATATTGCAGAGGAGTTATCAGAAGTTAAAAGAGTGTAAGATAGAGGATAAAACCTGTGAAAATAGAGCATGAAAAGCCCGGATTTGGAGCCTGCAATTTGGGTATATTGGAGGACTCCACTCATGGTCTCTTCTTCATTGTTTTGATTTCAGCACTTTGTTTCTTCTAGTATGGAGAAATGACAGCAAGGAGGAATGGAGGGAAGGTGATAGTTAGAGAAGAAGAGATGAGAAGAAAAGATGATGAAGAAGAGACAATAATAGAGGAGAAGAGATTGGAAGAAAAGGAATAGGGGAAGAAGAGAGAAGATGGAAAGGAAGCGGAAGAAGAGAGGAGGAAGAGGAAATAGAGGGGAGCCTCACAGCTACTACCCAATAGAGAGGGGGAGAGAAAAGGGGACATGACACCCACTTGGGGAAGTCAAATTCAAAACTGTTAGTTCATGATTCCCTGCATAAATTGTTTGGGGGGAGAGGGGTGGGGGGGGCGCCTTTTATAGTCTTACAACTCTAAAAAAAATATAAACTTGCCTAATTTAGAAACTTCTAAAAACCACTGACTTAATACCCAAGTATTTCCTAAACTCTAGGACTTCTATATAACTTTTCCTATCTTTAAAACTTCTAAAAAAACCCTCTAAAGAGGGTCTGTGGACCATCTTGCTTGTGGGGCTCATATGTTGACTTGGCAGCCCACTAAAAGA
Source organism: Platanus orientalis (assembly GCA_025762735.1). Taxonomy (NCBI): domain Eukaryota; kingdom Viridiplantae; phylum Streptophyta; class Magnoliopsida; order Proteales; family Platanaceae; genus Platanus; species Platanus orientalis. The sequence goes on along the minus strand of JAOXJP010147655.1, from coordinate 9,813 downwards.
CAAAAATAGCTTGGGACGACTAGTCCAATAAAAACTCCTATTTAACCTTGGCTCTTAGCCTTATTACATAAACATACCCCAATACCAACAAACCCAAAAACCTTGGCTCTAATGACCTTATTACAATTAAATCCCACATCTTAAAAGACCCTAAACCCTCAACCCACATAGAACATCAACTTGAATCTGGCTCTCTTATTGGGTAGAACATACAAGAGCCTCTTTTCGCTGTCCGCATCAGTTATTCTCTAATTACCCCCTGGCTTAAAAGCCTTATTATAATATAATCCAGAAAATAGAAAACCCTAAACTACCCCCTGACTTTCCAGCTCTCTTTCTTTGACTTTTCTTGAGCTGTGGGCTCCAAATCGGTTGCTTCTTCTCAAGCCAATCACTGGCTGCTGCATCAAAGTTTCTCATACTTATGCCCTAAAATTTCTTTCAGAGTGTAGCCCAAGGCTAGCATATCTCTCTGGCTTTTTGGAAAACTCTGTAAGCTAGTTCCTATTGTTTCTCTTGAGCCAAATGGACCAATATATCACAGCCAGGTTTATTTTTCATAAAATTTACCTCTAATACTAAGAGTATTGCCCACTAACTTTCTGGCAGGGCCTTTATATCTTTGAGAAATACCGAAGAAACTCCAAATGCACTCAAGACAGAATTCTGTGTCTCCGTGGAAAATGGACAATGAATAAGAAGGTGAGCTACTTATTCCACGTCGTCCATACACATCACACCTACATTTGGGAGAATGATGAATTTTCTGCACAAAATAATTACTGTCAATATGCTAGATCTTGTTGCAGTCCATATGCAGAATTGAACTTCAATGGAACTGCCTTTGCCCATATTTTCTTCTGAGGCAAGGTTCCCACCGTGTTCTATTCATACAACTTATAACATGGTTTAACTGTGAACCTCCCAGATTGAACCTGCATGAATGAATTCCATTCAGAAAAAGATCCTGCATCCATCTCCTGCTGTCATCAGTAAATGAATCATAGTGACTTGACTTCCACGTATATTCAAAAAGTATGAAGAAATAGAGATTAAAAAAGATCTAGTTATTAGAGGGAAAATTTTAAATTAACTGCAACTTAGAAGACAGGAATACATTAAAGAAATTAGGATGTCTAGAATGACGGTGAGGATGAAACTGACTATATTAACAACATAAAGGATTGATGGTTTAAGCTGAATGTCTGATGATATACCAACAAGGACATTTAATTGGAGCATATGATTGCTTCATTCATTAAATATTATAGATAGGCAAGGGCTTTGGCTTCTACTTTAAACATCTTGTTTCCACTGAATTCTAAAATTAGCAAAATTCTTAGATTGAAAGTGGGGTTTAGAGAGTGGATGATGCGGACATTGTGGAGAGGTTCTTGTATGTGCCACCGCACAATAGAACAAGGTTCAAGTTATGTGAAGTATGTGGGTTAATAATTAGAGTATTTTAGGGGTTGGGATATACTTGTAATAAGGCCAATAGTGCCTTGGGTAATTTGGGTTTTTTAGAGTAATCACGTCACCTTTCTAACAAGACTAAGATTGTGCAAATCCAAGGTGATTTGAGTAAGTTATGACCAAATTACTAAATGAGTATCTGTGAATGGCATTAATAGTGTTTTGGGTCAATAAGTCAAAGTGTGGGGTCCACTAATGTGCTGGTTGACAGCTTCTAGTTTCCATTCCTTTTAGTAGTTTTAATTTTAGGAAAGTAAGGTTTATGTTTTAGAAAACTTGGCTAGCAAGTTTAGGATTGTAGGAAGTTTCTAATTTTAGCAACTTTCTAATTGTTTAAGGTTGTAATCCTATTTAAAGGCAACCCTTCCCCCATAATTTGATAGTAAAGAATAAACAAGTTTTTGAAGATTTGACTGTTCCCAAGGTGTGGTTGTGGCCATGTTCTTTCCAAAGGTTGATGCCATCTCTTATGGCTCCCCTCTTCTCTACATGCGAGTTGTAGCACCCTAGTGCACTTGTGAGTATCCACCTCACCCTTGTTCTTTCTCCAAGGTATATCTCTTATCTTCTTCTCTTTCTACTTTTATTTTATTTTTTTTATTTTTCTCTCTTTCTCTCATTTTTCTTTTTCTTCTACTTCTTCTTTCTTTTGAAACCTCCATTAAAGAACCTTTACATTTACCTTTTTATGAAATTCTTTGATTTGACACATCAAATCTTATCATAATTTTATGAAATTTTAATGGTAGAACCTTGGAACACATCAAAAACAGCTATGGAAATTTCAGAATATTCTGACATGTCAGAGGAACATTTTGGTAATTTTCGGATTTTCTGTCCAAAATTACAAAAATACCCATTTTGGATCTTTTTCCCTATTTTCATTCTATATTCTTCTAAACTCTATTTATGTGATTCTATTATCTATTTTTTCTTATTTCGAGGCTACTTGAAGTGCTAATTTCAATTCTTGATTTATTTTGCTTCCGCATCATTTATGATAAATTATTTGAGGCTTTGAGAAATTATTCAACATCAATTTTGGGTGTCTTCCCCTTGTCCTGCATCAATATTTTTTCTAAGTTTTCACGATTTTTATAATATTTCTTTTTGACATTTCCGATACATGTTTTGGCCTAACCAACATTTTCACCGACACCAACAGTTTGAACCTTGAATCAATCAATTATGGGTGTTGGATGCAAGTCGACCTGTGGACGTTCCATTTCCCTCCCTGCACAATTCCTTGGTTCTGGTTGGAATGAGTAACATGGCTATAAAATGGCAAAATATAGGATTAATTAGGAGAGCCCAAATTGTAAGGTGGTTTTTTTGGCTGTTTTCTTGTGGTAACAGATGGCAAAAAAGCTACCTTTTCGGGGAAAAAGTGCTTAAATCCCAAGAATGTTTTTTTCTTTTTCTTTTTATGAATAAATCCCAAGAAAGTTGCTGTGTTCTATTGAAACAGACAGAGCCTTAGGTTGACTCGGACTTGGAGAATTTTGCAGCTACTCAGCTTGTATCCCCCTTTTATTTACTAAAGTCACTAAACCCTTAAATAATAAAAAAATGTAGGAAAAAAAAACGTGTCATATTCTGATACCAACCAAGATTTTGGTCATGACTATGTCAAATCACTTTGTATTTACGAAATCTTGTTGCCGTTGGAAAGTAACTGAATAACCTCTCTAATGATACCAAAATAACTTATGTTAATAGAACTTAAAACAACTAATACATAAAAAAGAAAAAGAAAAAAAAAGACCCCAAGTGGTCCGGCCGCAATATTTTGTGATCTTCTAACTTCTTCCTCTTTGGAGAAGCAACAAGGTTGCTTCTTGTGGATGCTCCTAGGGCTGTCAACTATCCATCTAAGCATTTGTATTCGATTCAATTAATGCAAATACGGATGCATCTAAATTCATTTCGATTAAATATTCGATTATAGACAAACCAAATGCGGATATATATACATCCGCTTCGGTGTATATATATATATAAAATGATTAAGGTTTATATAAGCAAATAATAAATAAAGTGTGAAGGTGGTCTTATGTGAAGTCTCTTTTTTTTCTAGGGCATCTTAGTAAATAAAAAACTTAAAAAGGGGGAGGTTGTAATTACAAAAAAAAAAAAAAAAAAACTAAAAAGCCCTAGTCGATTTAGTAGCCTTAGCCGAGAGAGGGAAGAGTAGATAGATGTGAAGGGGCAATGCCACAAGGAGTCATCTGATCCGGCAGCAGCAATGGTGACTGCCGGTGATGACAACACAGGTAACTCCTTGCTTCTTCTTTTCTTCTCTTATTTTTCTTCTTCGGCACCCGCCATGAATGCCATGAATACCTAGATAACTCATCTTCTTCTTCTTTCCCTAAAACTAGGTGTTCTTCTTCTACCCTCATAATCATCAGTTTTTTTTTCTTTCTTGAAAGGGTTTTCTCCTAAAGATGTTTCTTCAAACAGAGCCGTAAATCAAAGATGGGATTTTTTTAATAAAAAAATACTTATCGGATATCTGGATTCACATCCGACATTCGACTTGATAAATAGAGTTGAATGCAAATTCACTTTTCAAACATCCGCCAAGTTTTGGATGCGAATTTGGATGGACATATATGTTAAACTAATCGAATGCGGATGTATGGACATCCGCTTCAAATTTGCTCCATTTACAGCTCTAGATGCTCCTGCTAACAGTCACATTATACTTGCATTCATACATTGTATGTGGTTTGTGGCAAAGCCTTCATATTTTTATGTATGTTTTCATATGTGTCACCTTCTTTTTATTTTCCTTGGTGTAACTTCTGCAAACATTTGCAACATGATTTATTTGATCATGAATCTGTGGCGATAATGATCATATCTAACCTTGTGTATTCATGCAGTGAGACCACAAGAAATGTTCTAATTGCAGCAACATATATACATTTGAAGCGTAATAAATTTTCAAAGTATACCTCAGATCTTCCATCTGTCTGCCCACGGATATTGTTGTCTGGTCCTGCAGGTACTACTATTGTTTCTTGTTTGTTTGTTTCAAGATATAGATATAGATAAAGATAGAAAATTATTATTATTTTTCTGACTTCTGCTTTCACCTCTTTTCTGTTAACCCTCTTGTAGGTTCAGAAATATATCAGGAAACCTTGACAAAGGCACTGGCCAAACATTATGGTGCTAGGTTGCTCGTAGTTGATTCTCTTCCATTGCCTGATGTAAGCTTCATTGGGTATCTTATTACTGGACGTTTGAAATTTATGGAACCTTGTGCTGAATTTTTTTTGTACATCCGTACTTTGATTGAGAAAATTCCAGCTGAATCTATGGAAGTTGACAACTTGAATAAACTTATGAGCCACTGAACTTTGTGGTAAATGGTTTCAGGGACTATCATTAAAGGATTCAGGATTGTTGAAAGACGGTTCGAAGTCTGACAAATCAGGCATGCTGGCTAAGCAACGAGCTAAACAGACAGATGCATTACAGCTTAGGAAACCAGCTTCCAGTGTTGGGGCTGACATTATTGGGACATCTTTGTTAAGCTCCCAATCTCTGCTAAAGCAGGAGACATTAAATGCATCATCTAAGAAGAACTACACATTTAAAATAGGCATATTACCGCTGATTGTTTCATTGCTTTTTTATATTCAATATGTCTTATTTGTTCAACCCTTGAGTTTATGTCTATCAATTTTTTTAGTTGCATCAGCCATTGTGATGTTGGCAGGTGATAGAGTAAGATACATGGGTGCGATAAATTCTTCTGGGATTCCTAATCAGGTTCCTTCAAGGTATCTCCACTTAATACAATCTAAGCCTACTATGGATGACCGTTGAATTAATAATTTGGTGTGTAAACTCTACACTCTATTCTAAACGTAGAAGCTTTTGACCTTTAAACACTCTCATTTTGCATTTACAATTTTTTGGTTTTTCTTCTTGTATTTGGTTTCTTCATGGTGCCTAAATGCGTTGACATTTGATGTGGTGATCATTGTGTATCTGCAAAACATTTTTTTTTTTTTTTTTAGCCTAGATGATATAGTTATTTGATAATGGTATGCCTTAAACAACATTTGAGGTGATTGCTTTTGTGCTCCTCTTAATGTTTGGCATTATAGACATGCGAACATCATGCTATTGGATTTTTTAATGCTCATGACACATGTTTTCTTGTGCTTTGATCATTTTTTAACTCTAGTGCTCACTACATGGAAAGTAGCAGACATGCTGATGCAATATGCATGTAGGATAATGAGTGTGTGCACAGGAGATAGGAATAAAATTACTAAAGTAATAAAGAGAAATAAACTAGGTTCCTATTTATACAATTCTCATGCTAATTCAGACAATTCTTAAATTAAGTTCAACATGCATTAGAAAAATTAGGGTTCATAAAATAATAAACAAGTAAAACCCTAAATAATGTGTTAGAACAATAAACCAAATTAGGGATTTGAAAAAATAAGGCTATGCCCAAAAAAATATTATAATTGAAAATTTCCTCAGAAAGGTGCCCAAATTAGGCCATAATAAAAGAGAACAATCCAATAAACTCAGGGAATAGCTAGACAAGTCTAAAGATAGGTTTAAAATATATTTTAGGCTTAGAAAATATGGTAGAGCTGGTAGATTTAGGTTAGAAAATCGAAAGCTCTACTCCATATCATATGCCACAACATGCCTACCAATCACTAATTTTTAAGGATCTAAAAGAGGGATCAAAAGAAGGAATCAGTACTTGTTTTGAATGCAATCCACCTTCTTGATGCCTTTAGGAGTGGTAGGAATCAAATCCCACGATTAGAATGCCCAATATTTGGGATTTCCAAAATTCAAAAAAATCTTCTCAGAAAGAGGTGCTGCTGGCCCATATTGACCAACCATGATTTTTTTTTTATTTTTGAAAATTTTCTAAGGTAGGACCCACCCTATAGGATCACCTAAGGGTCTATCACACCCTGAGAAACTCGAATCAAACAAAGCCTGGGTGGTTTGGAAATGGTGTGCAATCTCATACAATTACTCTTGGTGCTGGTTTCACACCTGGTTATGGAGAGATCTGATTGGGTTCTCTTCAAATCAACATAATGATGAGGGAAGACTGTCTAGAATGGATCGTCCAAGGCTTAGAAGCCTCCCGAAAGTGTTGAAACAACCAAAAGTTTGGTCTATAGCAGTTGCTAGACAATCTTCTAAAAATTAATTAAACACCCTGTTTAATACCTGGCACTAAGAAGATTCATTGTGCTGTGATTAATATTGATTTTCGTTGCTGACTTTCACTTATAGTAGGATCGTCCAAGTGTCTAAGACGTCATGGGATCTTCAAATTAACTTAAAACCTTGACTATTGTAGTTGGTGTTCAATCTAAAAAAATGTCCTGAAGCTGATCTGCCGCCCAGGCCTAAGGAACTTCACTTGAGAATCTCTTGTGGCTGAAATTCTTGGTACTTGGCTGCTTCCAAGTGAGTCGTACAGCTCTGTAGAACAACTTAGAGATGTTGTTTGAACAAAAACTCGAGGGGAAAGGTGTGGGATTGCAATCTTTTGAGGTTGGTCTAATTTCTAGTAAACTGAAACTGAGAAAAATTATTAGAAAAGAAAAGAAGATGTGAAAAGAAAAATGGGGAAGAAGACCTTTAATCCAAGGGGAGGAAGTGACCTCCACTATCAGCGTTAAACTAGGTGGGGGCCTAGTCCCATTCTAGGGTTTTGGGTTTCCATCTTGTAGAACAAACAAGGAGAAAAAGAAGAGTTGGTCGTGGGTTCTTATAAGAGAGTCCCATGGCTAGGTTTAATACAATTAAGTTCTCAATGGACTAAAATAACCATATAGCTAAAAACCCATCTCCAATTTACCCCAAAACTACAAACAATAACAAAAAGACCCATATAAACTGTGAAGACTAAAATACGCTCAAAATTATGTGCCCCCCCCCCTTTACAAGAGACACAAATAACATAAATAAATAAATAAAGCATCTAAAGTAGATGTAAACATGACCCAACATCATCTCAGCCATGATGTCCTCATCACTTGCATGATTGGGTCATGCCTTTGGCGAGGGAGCAATTCGAGCGTGTTTGGTTGATGGCCAATCCAAGCTCCAACTCTAACAATTGAACAGTTAAGTTGTAACTGGACCCAGCCTGGGAATCAACCCAAGGTGGTCGACCCAAGCCAAACGCAAGTTTATCGTTGTTGAAAGTAATTCAAGATGCACACTATAAGATTTGAACTCTTGTCTTTACACACCAAAAGGAAAAAAACCAATTCTCACACAACTAATGCAAATACTTTTTGTTTATATTTTTGCATACATAGGCTAAAAACAAAACATATAAAGCATATGTATGGGTTTGAGCTGCCAACCAGCCAAAGCAAACACTAATGATGTTTATATTTTTTATGTATATGTGTAATGTAGGAAGCATTCTTACATTTTGATGTTGTATGGATCTATGATATTGATGTGTGAAACTATAAAAAAATGATATGGATGTGCTATTCATGTATTTAGTTGTCTTGTTTCTGTGAGGGTTTGTGCATACTTTGTGTATTTGCAGGGGACCAAATCATGGTTATCGAGGAAAAGTACTAACTTTTGAAGAAGATGGATCCTCAAAAGTTGGAGTTAGATTTGATAAAACAATTCCAGAAGGTGATGATCTTGGTGGCCTATGTGAAGGCGATCATGGTTTGTTTTGCACTGGTGATTCCCTTTCCCAAGGCATCCTTTCTTTCTTATTGACATGTTTGGTCTTTCTTTTCTTCTTTTTTATTCTAAATGTTGTTACCTTTTTGTTATTGAGTACCATTTGGTGTAAATGCAATCTTTTTCCCCACCTATGCAGCTGATTTACTTCGATTAGAGAGTTCTGGTGGTGATGATTTTGACAAGCTTGCCATCAGTGAACTGCTTGAGGTGAAATTCTTACTCCCCATGCGTAGGTTAAAAAATATTTAACAGATAAATCATCTACATGTTATGTGGTTTGATCTGAATCATCTCATCATTGTAGGTGGCGTCTAATGAGAGTAAAAATGGTCCATTGATATTGCTTATAAAAGATGTAGAGAAGTCTATCCCAGGCAACTCTGAAGCATGTGCAGCTTACAAGAGTAAGCTTGAAAATCTGCCAGATAATGTAGTTGTTATTGGCTCATTTACCCTGATGGATAACCGTAAGGAGAAAGTAAGAAATTGACTTTTTTACTTTGTTATTTTTTTTAGAATTTGTGATTTAAGTGCTTCTGTACTGAGAACACAATTGTGATTTAATAACATATTGTCCTTGTTTTGATTCTGATATGTAATATGTATTACCTAGTCACATCCTGGTGGTCTTCTCTTTACAAAGTTCAGAAGCAGTCAAACAGCTCTACTCGACTTTGCTTTTCCGGTACTGCAAAACATTTGACACTTTTGCGGTTGTTTTAAGTAATTTTATGATTGTCTTCCATGTATATGACTTGTTTCTTGTGTTACTGCCTGCAAAAAAATTTTACCAACTGTTTTTTGGATTTGTTTAAATGTTTAGGTATTTATATGTTTTGTTTATCAAACTAATTATAGGTTATAAACTATTATGTATTGGACCATGGTGTTCTTTCTTCAGCTTGAAATGCAATTTTGTTAAATTAATTTATGATTATGAATTGAACTCAGGCTGATGTTATGCGTTTTTTGAATTCCATTCATTTATGCATGTTTTAGAAATTTAAAAATAAATTGCTTTAGATATTTTTATTTGTTTGGGTGCATATATTGGTGGACTATATTGTGTGAGTTGGGGGCTGATATAACCAATGTTTAAAGTATCGGTATTGTGTTCCGTATTGCACCTTGGGGATACCGATACGTATTGCGTATTGTGAAGTATCGTGGGGAAACACTTGAAAAAACCGGGAAATTGCAAGAAATGAGAGAAATGCTAACCAAGCGAATAATTTTTTTTTATCATAAAACTTCAAGATTTTATAGAATAAACACTAATACACACCTAGGAATCAATCATTACATATAAAGAACAACCATCTATGATGGTTAAGAGAACTATCATCCTCATGACATATGTTGTTGCCAATGGAATCTATGAAAACACTATGTAAACCTTGGAATTTTTGAATGAGATTTTAAGAAATATTATAAAGGGCAGCTTGGCCCAATGGTAAGGCTTACCGTTGGCGTCCCTGGTGGCGCGGGTTCAAGTCACGGAAACAGCCTCTCCATAAATGGGGGTAAGATTGCGTACATCTTGCCCTCCCCAGACCCTGTGTTAGTGGGAGCCTCGTGCACTGGGCCGCCCTTTTTTACTTTAAGAAATAT
>JAOXJP010147634.1:0-12881 GCA_025762735.1 Platanus orientalis | reverse complement strand
TGGTTTTGAAAATGGTTTGCATGTCTCATTATTATTTTTGGAAAATGGGCTGTCACGGGGGTATGGGTTAATGTCTGGCTGGTTTTTCTCAACCAAGCATGTATCTATGATGTACTCTTCCTGCACATCATTCATCATTCATCACGTAGGACTGTAATGTGTGCACACTGGCAGATCCCAACATTCCTCCCAAATATACCATACAAGTATATACACATCTTCATTTGCTTCTGAGTGAGGATACATTATCAATTTGTCAAGATATTCTAGTACTACTCCATGTATTTAAGGGAAGCCTCTTTTGTTTGTTGACACTGTGATTTTCTTATCTCTTTTTGCAATTCTCTAATAGAAGCATTTTGTATAGCTATATTGGATTGCTTATTGTGTACCTTGTTAATTTAATTACTTCTATTTGTTTGGTTTACCTCATATTCTGATTACTTATAGATTACATTTTTTGTCAGATATTGTTGAAGATCTGGATATTTCTTAAATAATACATAGCTTTCCGAATTTTCTTTCCTTTTTCGGGTCCTATCAGGTTCTACCAGATGACATGATTGTCCTTGCAAAACCTGTGCCTAGTGACATGGTACAGGAAATCAAGAAGGCAGTACACATGCTTTGGATGATTGACCCACAAGTGACGCACCTTCATGTGAATTTGTTTCAGAACAATCATGTCCTTGGATTTTTTTTTTTTTTGTCTAGTGCTAAATTGTGTTTCTTAGTATTCCTTCTGTTTGATGAAAAACTTGTGTAGTTGACATGATGTTTCTAGGACAAAGGTTGTATATGACCATGCATTGGAATGCTCCAATGAGAATCTTGTAGAGCGACTCTCAATGTATACTCTGAGAAATTGATATTTAATTGGATGGTTATATATGAATGTGTCAACTTGCCATGAAATCATCTTCTAATTGGATGGTTTTGTTTCTATTAATTATAATCCCATTCACAATCATTTATTTTTTCTTCTCCACTACATGAAGCATAAATATAATAATATTAGGTTTCCCTATTATGGACTTCAAAACTGTGGGAAACTGTCTGAATGGAGCTACCTGAATTGAGATTTAGAGAGGCGAGGATTGATAAGAGGCACCTTAGAGTTACCAAATAGGTATTGCATCAAGACATTTCTCTCAATAACCATGGTTTCATTAGATTAGGTGTTTTAATCTTTCTTTGCTCTCCATACAATATTCATTAGGTTTACAAGTAGAGGAATCTTAGGATCTTGATTTAACCACTACATCTTTTTATAAGAAGGCAAGCTGATTCAGTTATGGAACTTAGATTCTTCACAAAACTTATTACGTTTTAAAGGTTCATTCCCTTTAGTTGACCAAATTCACAAGTACACAAGAAACTTGACTTAAAAACAATTTGGTCTTGAGCCCTAAATATAAAAGATGCTATTGGAATGGAGGATATGACACATATAAGTGGAAGTGAAATAAGCCATTTAAGTAGTAATCCGAGCACACAAAGTTCTTTCAATTCTTTTTAATCCTTCAATGCATGTTTTTGTGATTGCTATAAAAGTTGGACTACGTTTTATTGATTATAATTGGTTTAAACTTCAAGCAGCTAATGTTTTTGTCATCTTTGAAAAGATTGTTTGTCTTTTGTTATTTGTGTTGCTGGTAATGACAAAAATATAGAGTGATCAAGTTGGATAATGTGGTAGACTTCAATGTCTTCTTTTGATACATATATGTATATATATTTTTTTTGTTAGATACGTTTTTAGTAATTTTAAATTAACAAGTGAATGTACTATTTGATTTACTTTTGTAATGTGCCAAGTTGCAATTTTATAAATTTTAGATTTTCGATGTATCTTTTAAATGTAATGTCGTGATTTTTATTATTAATTATGAATTTCTAAGTATAATCAAATTTAAAAATAATGAGATATTTAATTAAAAAATATATTTTTTTCAAATATATAGTAACGGTTGAGAAATATGGTAAATAGCAATGCATAGGGACCGTTGTCGCTGTGTAGTCTCATTTATGGACTTTTAACAGCAGTTTCATAGCAATTGTTATTTTGTATTGTGGTTTTCATAATCGTTGTTGTTTTGTCTTGTTTTTTGATTTTTAGTAGCGGTTTCATAACTGCCGTTATTGCTTATCAAAAGAAATTTATAGCATTGGTTTTTTAACCGTATGTATAGGATATAGCAACGGTTTTTTTCCGTTGCAATAGCTGGTTGTGTATATGGAAAAAGATTGATCCTATAATTTTTCCTATACCAGCGGTTGCAAAACCATCGCTAAAACCTTGCAGTGATGGCACTCAGGCGAAGGTTGGAAGTAGCAACAGTTTCTAAAAACATTGGTATAAGCTCTCGCTACCTAGACCAACAGTTTTTTTAGAATTTAACAATGGTTTTGACTGCTGCTAAAAACTTCTTTTTTTTTTTTTTTTGTAGTGCTCCTCTTTTCTCTCTCCTGAAATATTTCCTTTCTTTGCATATGCATATAAGAAGAGATCTTTCATAAGCTAATCCCATTGAAGAGTTTTAGGGTCCTGAGATTTTTAGAACCACGACACCTAGCCCGATGCAGCAGTCCATCCACCATACAGCAAAGGACAATGATTGAGAACAACGCTCAAGCTGTTGATTGATGATCACGGCCATTGATCTATTCTTAGTCTAGAGATTGAACTCATTGTCACGGCAGTTTAACGCCAACAGGTCCAGCAATCGAAGCTAATTGGACCATTCATGACTATCGGAGTAGAAAGGTTAAGCTGTTGACGTGTCCTCTAATAAAAGGCCTGTGCATAGTGGTTCGCTCTAAGTGGGCCTGAAAGTCCATATTCTGCTCGAGAAAGTAGGCTAAATGAGCCCAGCTCACTGTGGACTAGGCTGGAAGCCGAGAAGATCAGATCTGCCAACTTACAGCCCCAACAAAAATTTGATTATACAAAAATAAAGAACTAGTTGCTTTTCTCCTTTTGCGACCTAATTTCTTTGTCATATTTCATTATAATTATGCGTATTAGTTTGGATTTATATATATATATATATAGTTTTTTTTGTTATGAAATAACCTTGGATTTATATAATTTTGGAGTTAAACACTACTTATTGGTAGAATTCGAATCTTTGGAAGGATTTTTTATCTTTATTATTATTTTTTAGTGTAAGGGTATGCCAAAAAACTTAGGATCACAGCATGTATAGCAACTAAATTAATATATGTGATTATCTAGGTATAAATTATATTTAGGACAAAAAAACTGATATAATACTTTATTATTATTGTTGTTGTAAAATTCAAAACATTATGCAATGTATTTTAATTTGATCAAGTAGACGAATGATTTTTTTAAAACAAATATGACCCTAACTCATTACCCATGCGAACTCGCACAGGTTCATTCGTAGTCATAATAATAAAATTGGACTACCCTTTTATTAGCTTGGGAAGTGGATTAGCATACATAAAACTCTTAACCAGTTGCTTCTTGTTTGTAAGAATGGTCAACCAGAGAAATTGAATCATATTTTTGAAAACCGGATCAAGTATTGGACCAAAGAGTGGCCAGTTTATTGTTCAACTCAGTTTCACCATGGTTAATTTTGATGAACCAAGAAGATTACTAAATATTATTCCGATTTAATTAGTCAGTTTGACTGGTTTTGACATAAATTGACTGGTTTTATATCCATTTTGATTGCCTCTTGAAAGATCCAACTTTTTAATTGAACTTTACCTTCTATTCAAAGTCAGTTGGCCACAAAGTTAGGTTATATTTTTAAAAATTTGGATGGAACTAATTAGGCCTGCCAATGGCCTACTTGTGAGATTAGCTTGTTATAAACGTATTAGGAAATAAAGATAAGAATATTATCGAAATAAAGATAGGATTAGCAATTGATTTGTTAAGATTTGGACTAGATTAGGTAAGATTATTGATGGTGCATTAATGATGCTCATCAGATGGTTGCATGGCTAGTCAGATCTATGGACACCTATGAATAAGAAAGAAGGAACTTCGGTGGGTCACTAGTGTAGTGTCAGCCTAAGTTTCTCTGATGTTAAAGTCAGAGACTTACTTCTTAGTAGAAATTAATGTAGAATTCTTTAAAAAAATATTTTTTGTACCTTTGGAGACTTGGGTGATGTTCTTTTATAGAGTTGGAGGGGCGTGTGGTCAGGGATTTCCTTACGGATTTTTAGCTTGGACAGAGATCATGACACTTAATCGTTAGCTATAATCTCAGCATTGAATTCTCTACATGATTCTTGATGTGGATCTTGCAATCGTTATTGACCTTCTTTATGTGATTGGTCAAGTCGTAGTGTCACAAGCTAGAAAAACCTAATTTAGGCCAAGCTGATCTGGTAGGCTTCTCACCTATCGATTGCCCCCCACTTCCGAGTCTAATGCCAAGTTATTCTGGTATGAGGCCGAGCCGACTTGGTTAGGCCGAATCGACTTGGTGGGTTAAGCTAATGAAGTGTATTGAACTCCCTATCAGTTGCCCACCATTCCTACTGTTGGTGCCAACCTAAAGAAGGGAATTCTGACTACTGCTATGGATGAGGTTATGTCAGTGCTTTTTGGTATTCAACGGTTGCTTTTCTTAGGAAGAAAAAGGATGCATTTATTGCATTGTCCATATTGTGATGATTACATTCATCTTTTCACGTGTTTTTGCCACTTGATATGAGTAAGATTTCAATCCTATGCTAGATCCGTCGACCAATTGTTGACTTGGTCATTTGCATAATCCTGAGGTGCTCGTGCCTTGTTTTTGTTTGTTTCTTTGATTTGTAGATAAGGGTGTTCCTATTATGATGAGGTCAGTATTGATCTTCACAATCTTAGGCCAATCTTATAGCCTAAATGCTTTATTTCAAGGGTGTGGTCGATCTCATGACCTTGGGCTAGTTTGTTCTAAATGCCCTGTCTCAAGGGTGAGGTCAATCTCATGACCTTAGACCAATTTGGCCTAAATGCCTCGCCTCAAGGGATTCAAGTTTGGCTTGAATGCCCCATCTTAAGGGGTTCAAATTAGTCTCATGACCTCGGTCAGTCTCATGGCTTCATTTACTCTAGCCCAGGAGTTTGAGTCAGTCTCAAGACCTCAGCCAACCCCATGGCCTCATTTAGCCCAAGTTAGGGGTTCAAGTCAATCTTGTGACCTAGGCCGGTCTCATGGCCTCATTTTCCCCAACTTAGGGGTTTGAGTTAGTCTTGTGACCTCGAGCAGCCTCATGGCCTCATTTGCCCCAACTAAGGGGTTTAGGTTAGTCTCGTGGCCACAACTAATCTTAATGCCTCATTTGCCCCAACTTAGGTGTTCGGGTCAATGTCATGACCTCGGCTACCATCATGAACTCATTTTTCCTAACTCGGTGGTTCAGGTTAGTCTCATGACCTTGGCCAGTCTCATGACCTCATTTGCCTCAACTCAGGGGTTCGGGTCAGTCATATGACATCGGTCAGTCTCATGGTCTCATTTTCCCCAACTCAAGGGTTCAAGTCAATCTCATGACCTCAGATAGTCTCATGGCCTTATTTTTTCCAACTAAAGGGTTCGGGTCAATCTTATGACCCCAGCTAGATTGACCCCAGCTAGTCTTATGGCCTCATTTGCCCCAACTTAAGGTTTAGGTTAGTCTCTTGACCTTAGCCAACCTCATGGACTCATTTTCCCCAACTCAGGGGTTCAGGTAAATCTCGTGACCTTGGCTAGCCTCATGGCATCATTTGCCCCAACTTAGGGGTTTAGTTCAATCTCGTGACCTCGTCCATCCCCATGGCCTCATTTTCCCCAACTTAAGGGTCCAGGTCAATCTCATGACCTCGGCCAGCTTCATGGCCTCATTTTCCCCAACTTAGGGGTTCAGGTCAGTCTCGTGACCTTAGCCAGTCTCATTGCCTCATTTGCCCCAACTCAGGGGTTTGGGTCAGTCTCATGACCTCGGCCACCACATTGTCTCATTTTTCCCAACTCCGGGGTTTGAGTTAAAATGTCATCGCCTCGACCAGCCTTATGGCCTCATTTTCCCCAACTCAGGGGTTCAGGTCAATCTCGTTACCTCGGCCTATCTCATGGCTTCATTTACCTTAACTTAGGGGTTCAGGTCAATCTCATGACATCATCCAGCCTCATGGCCTAATTTTCTCCAACTCAAGGGTTCAAGTTAGTCTCATGACCTCGGTTAGCCTTATGGCCTCATTTGCCCCAACTCAAGGGTTCGGGTCAGTCTCATGAACTTAGCCAGTCTCATGGCCTCATTTTCCCTAACTCAAGGATTCAAGTTAGTCTTGTGACCTCAGCAAGTCTCATGGCCTCATTTTCCCTAAATCAGGGGTCCGGGTTAGTCTCATAAGCTTAGCTAATCTTATGGCCTCATTTTCCCCAACTTAGGGGTTCAGGTTAGTCTCATGATCTCAGCCAGTCTCATCACCTCATTTTTCCCTACTCAAGGGTTTGGGTCAGTCTCATCTTTGCTAGAGTATCGGTGAGGTTCTCGATCTGTTGTAGATATATAGACATTGATTAAGTACCTTTCTTGAGATTTTGAAGCTAGTTTTTGATATGTAGAATACTGGATCTAGAGTGGGATGAATACTTTCTTTCAAGTGTTGTCCTGACCTCTCTTGCAGTGGTGATATGCGAAACATACAAGAATATTGTATCAAAAATTGTGGCAAACAAGCAACTCAAGATCTGTAATCATTGTTTTGCCATTCCAAGAATTCTGGATTAATCTATGATTTTCCATCAGAAACGATACTATATTCAGAAGGTGGATTCTGAAATCCATTAATGAGATGTTGCAACCTGTGTGTATAGATTACAATGAGGAATCTTGTTTTCCATAACAAGAAGTTATTTCATATAAGCTTGATTGTTAAGAGAGAAGAGAAATTTGAGATAAGTGACTAGATGGAAACAGAAGATCTGGTGAGAAAAGAAGACAAATTTACAAAATAGGAAGTCATTATAGGATACATAACAGCCATGAGAATCAACCAGAAGAGCAACGATGGTCTTTGGCTTTAATACCATAAAAGAGAAACATAGAAGAGATGAAATCAGAGAAAAACTCAGATGCCTGAGTTGAGGCACTAAATCTTATTTATAATCTTCCTTACACACAATCAACCACTTACAATTACATCCTTGCTGTTGAAACTGACTTTGCACGATTGAAGGAAAACATGTCAATCATGCACCATGAAGATCTGCATGATTGACACCAAAACATGGCATTCGCCACCAAGAAAAAGTATGCGATTGAGACCAAATCATTGCAATGGCACACAACAAAGTTTCTTGTGAATGAAATGAAATGTCATTCGTGCACCATGGAACCGGGAATTTGAATTCGACTCCAACTCTTTCAATGGAGATTGTTTTGCACAACCATGACATCCACACACTCCTTGAACATCTAGAAGACTAATGGAAGCATAATCTCACATCAAAGCAGCCAAAATGTGTTCAAGTTTGATGAACAATACATTCTCACTCCAAGAAGGACTCCTAATGCAACAAGGAAGTTGTCTCTCATATGGACTCTACCTCAGCTCATCTAAGAATCTATAAATACCAGTAAGGAGTATGAAATCAGTATTCTTTGCACTCTTAGTATTCTGTTATTGTTCTCATAAAGCCCCGAAGCTCTCAAGTATTTGGTAAGTTGAAGTATCATCTACTCCATTCTCTTCAAGTTTTATCATACAACAAATATCTCTCTTCAAGAAAGAAGCAAGTCCATCAAACCTCTACAAAACCCTTTTGAGAAGATACTATAGAAGCATATCTTGAAGATACTCATGGCCAGATAAGATTGGTGTAAATTATATCATTGATATTGAATCAAGTTTTGTAATTTCAGAGAAGTAATAAAGAGTCAAAGTTTCATCATCTTCTTCTTATTTATTTATGCAACTTTTGCTTGTTTACAATCTGTAAAACTTGAAGTTAATCAGAGGTTTGCTACCCATATGCAACAGTAATTAGCAAACCCTTTTCAAGAGTTTGGAGTAATAATTCCCCACATAAAGTAATAAACCAACCTTCTAAAGGTTTAGTAATTTGAATATCAAATATTCATTGTTCTTCAAAGGCAACGAAATTTGGTGTTGCACTTGCTTCTGTTACATTTTGTTCTAACAACTTAACAATATTCCATCTTCTTTAACTAACATAACTGACAACTAATTGCTTCTTAACTTCTTTGTTAACATGGACAAGATGGAGATCATTGAATACTTTGATTCCGGGATTTTTCCATTGCCAAAAGTAGAGTACAAAATATGAAGCTGAAAGCTCCACTCATACACGAGACCAAACCCATCAATTAGGTCGAGATGAATACAAGTCATGTGAAGGTTTATCTTTCCTAATTTTAAAAATTATGTAAAGGATTTGTCTGCTTATAAAGTTAACAAGGCTCTTGAATTGAAGAAACAACACCTAGGGATTTCCATTTACAAGGATGGGTCGTATTCTCTATTTTCTATTTTTTATTTTAAATAATACCTATTGTAAGCGAGTTAGAAAATGATGACAGTCCAAAAAATAAAAAGATCTTTTATATTTGGGCCAGCCTTCTGCGCGAAGCCTGGTATTTTAAAAAGATCTTTGTTGAATTAGCCAAGGCTTTTGATCTAGGCGGGATGATAAACATGCAACTTTGACAGCTTCAACGAGGCGTTTGACGTTGTGGTGAGGTTTCTTTGTGGAAGCCAACTTCGGCCATAAAAGTCTTAGTTTTACTTTTCCAACATCCCTAATCTTGAATAGCGGAAAGAGTAATGATGTAGATGGAGATTGAAAAAGTCAAACTAGGACTTTTAAGGCCGAAGTTGGTTTCCACATAGAAACCTCACCAAAACGTCAAACGTCTCATTGAAGCTGTCAAAGTTGCACATTTACCATCCACCTGGATCAAAAGCCTCGGCTAATTCAACAAAGATCTTTTTAAAATACCGGGTTTTGCGCATAAGGCAGGCCTGAATATAAATGATCTTTTTATTTTTTTTTGGACCGTCATCATTTTCTAAGTCGCTTACAACAGGTATTATTTAAAAATAAAAAATAGAGAAGACGACCCCTCCTTGTATATGGAAATCCTTAGGTGTTGTTACTTCAATTCAAGAGCCTTGTTAACTTTATATAAACACAAATCCTTTATATAATTTTAAAAATTAGGAAAGGTAAACCTTCATATGATTTGTCTTCATCTCCACTGATGCGTCAGCCCCTTGGTGTTGTTCAAATGCATCAGTATGTACGAATCTCATTGTCCCTTGGTGTTGTTCGAATGTAATCCCAACTCACGTACTTGGCATGGAGCCCGGTATTTTAAAGTGGACCAAGCTCGGGCTCAAATAGTATATTTCAGCTGTCAATCCAGTTTGGCTGACCTGGACTGGGCTACGACCAATCCGAGCCCAGCCTGAAATATACCATCTAAGCCAGAGCTTAGTCCAATTTAAAATACCGGGCTTCATGCCAAGTACAGATGGGCTGGGATTACGTACAAATAAGGTTCGTACTGATGCATTTGAGCATCACCAAGGTGCTGACGCATCAGTGTAGAAAAGTGATTTACAATTGTTGGAGGGCGCTTATCACTTTTCAGCGCTGATGTGTCCACCTCCTGCACTATTCTGATGCATCAGTATGAATTTCATTAGTACCTAATCTTCTATGGTTGGACAATGACCCTTCTTTTCGTTCACTATGTCCATTTCTACTTTTCTGGGTCTTCTATTCTTAGCAGCAACAAGAATCAGTAGTTCAACTATGGCTAGCAAAAAGGGAGAAGCAAGAGCTCATCTTCCTATTTTTCTGTCTCTTTCCTATATTTTACAGTTCTGCATTGCCAAAGACACTATCACAACCACCCAATACATTAGAGACCCAGAAACTGTAATTTCCACCGGCGGAAAATTCAAACTAGGCTTCTTCAGCCCTGGTAATTCTACAAATCGCTACGTGGGGATCTGCTACAACGACATTCCCGGGCAGACAATCGTATGGGTTGCCAATAGTGAGAACCCACTGACAGATTCCTCTGGGGTTGTGAAGACTGCCGATAATGGAAATCTTGTGGTATTGGACGAGCAGAAAAACGTTGTGTGGTGGTCGAATGTTTCAAATATTGCAAAAGACACAAGTGCCGAGCTCTTGGATTCCGGGAACCTTGTCTTGCAGCAAGAAATTTCTGATGATGGTACTAACATGAGCACGGTCATATGGAAGAGTTTTGATCACCCATCGGACACCATCATACCATTCATGAAGCTGAGTGGTAATATGAGAACGAATGAGAAACTACTGCTGAGATCATGGAAAGGTGTTTCCGATCCTTCCACTGGAAGCTTCTCGTTTGGCCTTCTCCCTATGAAAATTCCTGAAGTTTTCATTTGGAATGGCTCTCGTCCGCTCTGGCGAAGTGGTCCATGGAACAGTTTGATTTTCATCGGGGTGGCCAACATGGACTCTGGTTATCCCGACGGAATCATTTTTAATAGAGATTTACAAGAGGGAAGTGTATATTTTACGTCCGCTACCGATGTGCTAGTAAGGGTAGTTTTGGATTCTCAAGGAAACCTAGCACGATTGAATTGGGAACAGGAAAAGAATGAATGGGTTGTTCACTGGTCGGCCCCAGAAACCGAATGTGATACTTACGGAAAGTGCGGACCATTTGGAAGCTGTAATGCATTAGATTCACCAATTTCTGAATCCGTTTGGCAGATTCAGAAGTCGGTATGTAACCTCTTCGTGATTAACTTTTTTTTTTTTTTTTTTTTTGTTCTTGTCCATGCTTATGCTTGTTGATTCTTTGTATTTTTGTTTTCCAAATAAGATCAAACATTAAAGAGACTTTCCTACTCTATGTAAAAACATTAGGCCTTATCTGGTTTTTTCTCCTGGTTCTTGACAAAATCATTTTCAAGCTGTCTGGTAGCCAAGAACAAGAAATCCTCAATTTTCAAAATTTTCTCAGGTACCCAACTATTTTCTAGTCTGCTACCTCTTTTCTTGTGTAATTTTCTTTTCTTTTTCTTTCTATCATTTTCTATTCAACCAAACAGTTATAGAAGGAGGATAGAAAGAGATCTTAACGTCTTGAAACTACTAATTACATCAAGCTTCTGAACACTTCTATACAAACATCTTTGATTATAGAATTGCTAGTAATTGCATTGGTCCCCCACACGATAATCAACTCTTGCTACTCTGAATTCTTTTCCTATGTAAGAAATTCCTCTTCATTTTTATGAGATTGTACTTTCAATTTCAACATCACTAGAATTTCAACTTCTAATTGAAATCGCCTACCATTAAAGCCGTATATTTTCTGAATTTGAATGCAGATAAAAGGAGAGACCACAAATTAATTATCATAACTACGGTGGTTACAGGAATGACTGCCATGGGTGTCTTCACCTATTTTTCTTTGAAATGGATGGCTAAACAAAGAGGTACGTGTTCATTAGCTAGCTGCAATTACAGCTTGGGTCTGAATACTAGGTCCTATTAATATCACTAAATCAGTCCTTTTCCAAATTTATTAGTCTCATTTAGAGTGGAAAGTCTGCGCTCCCCAAGGAATGTGCCCCCACCGAGGAGATTTTTTGGGCCGACAATCTGCTTTTAATGGAAAAAATTCTAACCATTTGATATGTGGATCTTTAATGAACCTGTAATAGAATTCTTTTCGGCCTTAACGTTTTCTTACAGTCCATATAAATATAAGAAAACTAATGATGGTCTGAAGATATTGATCTCATCCACATATATCACTTCTGCGGGACCATTAGATGTTGAATACAGATCCTCTGCATGTTGAAGCCAGATCCTCTGCATGTTGATTAGGGTCATGTTTTGTGCTTAATGATGATCATTTAGACTCTAAGTACTCAAACGCAAAATTTCCCCTCACTAAATTGTTCCTTAATACATGAGTCAGGAAGGAAGAAGGTAAACATGAATATGCTAGGCGACAATATGCCATTATTTGATCAGGGAGAGACATCTAGAAAACTCTCAGATGCAAAAATGCTTGCGAAGAACATTAAACAAGGAAAAGAGCCAAAGGTACCATTATTTAATTTTGAGAAGCTGGCAAAGGCTACAAACAACTTTAATGAAGCAAATAAGCTTGGAAAAGGCGGTTTTGGTGAAGTATACAAGGTAATTGTGCTTCTTTAGAACCTTAATAATCTAACAAATTATTGAAATAATGATGCCATTAATGGTTGTTTTTAGGGAAAATTGTTGAATGGACAAGAAATAGCTGTGAAAAGACTTTCAAAGAGCTCTGGACAAGGCATAGAAGAGTTCATTAATGAGGTCGTTGTGATATCCAAGCTCCAACACAGGAATCTTGTTAGACTCTTTGGTTGCTGCATTGAAGGGGCAGAAAAGATGTTGATCTATGAATACATGCCCAACAAAAGCCTTGATGCTTTTCTGTTTGGTTAGATACTTAAATCTCTCCAACACCTTCTTTTTTGTTCAATTCTTTATAAACTCATTTCAGTTTTATTTGAGATGATTGAGAATGGCTGGAAAATATATATGGCTGCAAGTTCGGCCGGGATGGGCCCAGCCAAAGTCAGACCAAACTCATCCTAAGTAGCTCAGCCCAAACTCTGTCCGATTTTTTTTTATTTTTTTTGGTAATAGGAAATATATTAATTAGAAAAGTTCGTACATTGTTGACTATATTGATGTATAGCAATTTGTATATCCCTTGGAATGATACCAATTGCTAGATCTGAACCTTTATTCACCAATCTACTTTTGGCTACCAAATGAGCCACATTATTCCTAGTTCTACTTGCATGGCTTAAAATAATATTATCAAAG
>JAOXJP010147623.1:0-13191 GCA_025762735.1 Platanus orientalis | reverse complement strand
GACTCTTTATATATATATATATATATATATATATATATATATATATATAAAATTCCAGGACACCAAACAAATTCCCATGGACTGCTGTAACATGCATGATATAGATCACGAAATATATGAAGGTGAACCATAATGAGAAATATACTTGCCCCATTAGCATGAATTAAGAGAAACCAACCCTCTTCGACATCTCTCATAGCGTGTTCTACGTTGTTGAAAACTAGATCACATGATGTGTGTGATGAATAGCTCAAAAAACACTAGTCACTATCTGGATGGCTAAACAAATACCAATTAATGGCCCAAACCCGTACCAATAACTAAGATTGCTTGGGGTTGGATAATCTATCAAATGCCAAGTAAGTGTAGAGGATTAGGTTGTTTAAGAAGAGAGAATCTTTGGTTCCTTATAGTCATTTCTCTATCATGACAAATCTTGTTCCCCTACCTTTTAGCATTCTAGGGCATGTAATATCTATAATAGAGTACCCTTTTTTCTACCTTCAAAGGATGGAGGGGGCATACAGAAAAAGAAGCGTCGAAGGGGTCATTCTATGACATGAATTCAACACAATACAAAAAAATAAATTAAAAATCAAATAAAGAGGAAAAAAGAACCACTTCGAGGGTAGGGGCCTCCAATTTCCAAAGGAGAAATTTTCATTAATCTTCTCTATTCAAACCTACACATGCCTTGCAATATAAAGGAATAATCACATAGCCTACACCTACTAAACTTCTCAAAATAATACAGCTAAACATAGAAATAAAACTAAAATAAACAATAAACAATAAACAATGAAAGTTTGCAATAAGAATCCTATCATTCCACCCTTTAAAAGCATAACCTTGTCCTTAAGGTTGAAAGTTGAGAAAAAATGTCATATTAGTCAAATCATGAAACATGATCTCTGAACAACCTATAGTAGTTTCAACCACATTATCATGATCATTATCTTTAACATTTTCTCCATCTTTGATAGGTCAATTACCTTCCATAAGGAATAATTGTTTAACCTTACATTGATAGACTCGACTAAATTTTTCTTCACAATTAAAACATACCCCTCTTTTATGATATTCTTCCATCCCCCTCGTTGAGAGCTATCTGATGGTTATGCTATTAGTTATAGAAGACTACTTAGGAACTGCTACTGGTGTAGGTGTAGGAATAGTCGAAGATGGTGCAACAATTGGAGGAAGAAAATCTCCCACATTAGCATGTGTTTGGACATCAAGATGTATTTCATTTCTCTTCAACTTTTCTTAAAAGACTACCATCCTTAATCAATGAATCAGGTTCCAAGATTTTTACATCACTACGGATGTCATCCTAAAGACTGCTAACAAAACAATCTGGCATAAATGACTCAGGTAACTCAACCATGAGATTTGCTAAATGTTCGAATTCCTGCATTGATTTTTTCTAATGTAGTTTTGTAAGTGTTTCCCTAAGTTTGGCATATTCAGATGCTCCAAATCAGGTGCATATAGCCGAATGGAATTCCTCCAAATTCTATAATTTGATGGATTTCTCCATCCATTGATACAATTGTATTGCGTTTCCCTCAAGATGAAATGCAGCAAACTATATTTTCTCATCATCAAGTGGTAAATTATAGGAGAAAAATAATTAGGCTTCATAAACCCAATTAAGGGGATTCTCACTGTTAAATCGAATAAAATCAACTCGGGTGTAACGAGTTTAGATTGATTTTGCACTCTTAGTAGACAATTGCAGAGTTGGATTCACCACATGTGATCCAGAGATCACTGATGGGGATTATGCAGCTAAACCCGATGCCTTTGTATTTTGAGCCAGCAAGCCATGAATGAGTGGTGTAGGGATATACCTTTGGAAAGGACCCTAAATAAGCTACAAATGCCACAAAGAAAGATAATCCTAATTTAGGATCAATTTAGGATGCAAGAATCGCTTAAGTAGGGGATTTAGGCTTTAGAGAGCAAGTACTAGGCTTTGGGATTGGTTTATAGAAACAAAGAAGATGACTGAATATTTTCAGCACAAATAAAGGATCAGGCATGGATAAGGAAAGGTCAATAGAAGAAGGCAAGAAGGACAGGTTGAGGCTATATAAATCCCAAAATAGTGGCCGGTATGGGTAATGATAAGGACTGATTAAGAGGCTAACTGGTTGAAGTTTGAAGCGACTTTAGGAGGGCTGACAGGTAATAGGTAAGAGGTGTTTTGTTTCTTTATTGGAATCTACCAGAAAATCTGGGTATAGGACTGCTGCAAGGCTTATAATGAATGGATTTTGGATTTTGGGGTTTGAGAATCAGTTGGGGATACTTCCTAGGGGTGCCGCAGGGTTCTAATGGTGTTTTAGAAATTTTCTTGCAAAGAACACAGCAAGGGGACTGGTTTCTTGGATGGTCGATGGGTTATGGATTAAGGGGAATAAGGTCTGGGTCGTGGGATAAGGTGGTTCTTAAAGTTCTTGACGATGTTAGGGTGAATCTTGAAGAGAAAAAGGTGGGGAAAGGGTATTGCAATAATCTGATTTCAGATTTTAACTCAGGAACCTGTTCAAGAATTGAATCTTGCAAAGATTCTTGATGATTCTTGAAGTAAGAAATCAAAATTAAATAAATAATGGCAGAAAAATAACAAGAAATAGAATATAATAAAGCAAGCGAAGAAAGAGAGAAGAGAGGTAGAAGAAGAAGAGAGATCGTGAGAGAGGGAGAAAGATACACGATTGAAAGAAAAGGAGAGAGAGATACCTGGCTCCAAGTCGACACCAAAAAAACCCACTTGTGTTTCTTCAATATTCTCCAAAACTGATTACAACCTATGCTCCAATCTATTTATACTTGATTCCCTACACTCCTAGTCCATTTAGGACTCTTATTCCCTATTCTAAACCAAGCTGTCAGCCAGGACATAAAACTACTTATAAAAACTTTAAATAAAACCAAACAATTCCCTAATTTGTAACTAACTCCCTTGATACTTAGCCTTATTACCAAACACTCCTAATAACATTAATTCTCTACTAAAACACTCCTAAAATAAAATAAAAACAACTCTAAATTACCATGGCTGTTGGGTATTACTCCAAGTTCTTTCTTTAGGCTTGACTGTGGGCTTCCAAATAGGGTATGTGGTGTCCAACCATTGGATGGCTGCTGCATTAATGAGCCCCTAGATCATCGACATCTGGGATTTAAGGTCCAAGAAATTCTGTTTTGTGATTGATTGTTGCTCATTCATTGTCTCCTTGAGTGTGATTATCCACCTCAAGTTTCTCTAGTCTTTTTTACATACATGTGTTGGCCATGGTGGATCAAACCTGCTCTAATATCAAATGATATGAACCCAACACAATATAAAGAAATAAACAAAAATTCAAAGAAAGTGGAAACAAGAACCACTTCAAGGGTGGGGGCCTCCAATCTCCAGAGGAGAATTTTTCTCTACTCAAACCTACACATGCCTTACAATATAAAGAAAAAATCACATGGCCTACGCCTACTAAACTTCTCAAACTAAATACGGCTAAACAGAGAAATAAAATTAAATAAACAATAAACAAGGAAAGTTTGCAATAAGAATCATATTATCTTGCGTTATTGAAGTATCATCCAACTGCTCGGTGACCGTATTGGAGAGGTTTTTACTACTTTCTCTTCACTCCAGCATTGAACTTGAGGTTGAAATGTCTTCTTCTTTATGTTTGGTTTCTTTGTCCTGATGTTTAAGTTAAAAAAATATCGTTGATCATTCTGCTTTGTGGCATAATGGAAAGTAATTCTTTTTGAGTTCCTTGACAAGTTATCATCTCAACCATGTTACAATTCCTGTGATTTTCGTTCTTGGTAATCACTTCTTATTATTGTATGAATCTAATATGTGTGTGTTTATTTGCAGAGAATTCTTTTGATGGGGACACCTGAGACAGGTTAGACTCTGCTTGCCAAAGTATGGGATTATTTGAATATGTAATCCAATTTTTGCAACTGGAGTTGGGAGGCTTTTTAATTGGGACTACCATTTCTTGCTTTACATTTGAGCTGGAAACATGCTATTTCTTAAGATAACTATTTTGGTATGCAATCAAAGTTATGCCATATAAATTTCATCCCAGTAAATGCTACTCTCTGAATTTAAGAACCCGATCACTGAGTATATACTGCTATAAATGGTGGAACAGGATTTGTGTAGCCAACTCCAAATGGTTTGGATAAGGCTGTTTTCTGTTGTTGTTGTTGTTGCCTTAACACTAAATCTGACCTCATGACCTTTTGGCAAATCATAAGAGAAGTTCTTTGACATGTTTTGTTTAGAGGCAAGATTCTTGCATATGACATTCCATGTGAATTTGTAGTTAGTTTTAGGGTGATCACTAATCACTTCAAATGCTTTGTAATCCATCACTGACGATTAATAAACTCTTAGAATATTTAATGCTAAACTTTACAGCTTCTATCACATCATAGCAACCAATTGAAGCAAAATTTTACATCCTAAATATGTTTATCCGTGGACTTTCCTCTTCACCAAACTAAGAGGAGAAACACTTTCTTCTTTTTCACTAAATCGGAGATGTTGAAGCCAACTCTTCCTTGCTTAAATTGCAATTCTTGTATTTGATTTATTCATAGTGGAATCTGCTTGACCAACTTGACTTTGACTGATGGTTTGATCTTTCAGATTAAGAAAATATGGCCAGTAGTTCACTGAAAGTTGAAGGACAAGACCATTATGATAAAGGTGTTTCTCAGCAGACCCATCGACCGGGGGGGGGGGGGTCTTTCCTCAATGTGCACAAAGTGCAAATTTGCCATTGGTACCTTCCTTATGGTCTACTCTTCGGTTCTTTAGATATCTAAACAAAGCATTGTTAAATAACATTGATATACACGTTTTTCAGCTCACCACATACCATGAAAGTGGCCATACAATTGTTGCATTCAATACCTATGGTGCACATCCTATTCACAAGGCAACAGTAATTCCACTGTTGAAGTATATTAATTTGTATCTCTCTTAACACCTTATGGTTTTGGGAGAGTTGGTTAGTTTACTATTAACATGGTATCAAAGCCAGGTTAGGTTTCAAGTTCGAATCCCGGTGGAAGTATTTTCCTAGATGTAGTGGTGTGCGCATGTGTTCCTCCTGAGGGAAGTGTTGAAGTATATTAATTTGTGTCTTTCCTAACACCTTAAGGTTTTGGGAGAGTTGGTTAGTTTATTGTTAGCATCCAAGGGGTCTGCCCTAGGCATGGTTTCACAGCTCCCTTCGAATTATGAGACATAGATTAGTAAGAAACAGTTATTGGCATGTCTTGATGTTTGTATGGGGGGGATAGTTGCTTAAGAGCTTATCTTTGGTCAGGAACATATCACAAGTGGAGTGAGTAATGATCTTCATACAGCTACCGAGCTTGCACAATATATGGTATATTCCCAAAGCTTTTCACATTCATGCATGCTTGCATGTATGTATGTATGTATGCAATGTATCTAATAAATTTTGAAAAATAAGACTAAAATAATATATCCATGAAAATAAAATATACAAAAATGAAATGAAGCATATATTATAAGTTATGAAGAACTCTATGAGACATGAATCAATGATTAGTGTACCAAGTTCTAACAATATATCAAATTAGGCATCCAATTCACTCTTAGCATTTAGTAATGAATTGGAGGTCATAAAATGATGAATATACTAGAGAACTGAGGGGTCATTACTGAAGTAAAATCAAATCTAGCATAAGATGTTTCACCTGGAAAGATGACTAGAAATTTTTACTTGTTTTATTCACTCCATCATCAGATGAGGTTAGAAGGAAGTACCACTCTGTAAGAATATGTAGGCGTTCATCTATCCTTGTCATAGTTCCAGCAAACAAAAGAAGGGACACAAAACTCATTCCAGAAAACAATTCTTAATATTAATTTTTTTCTTGATAGGTGCCCCTCTCCTCAAACATCTTTACCATTACTGGGAGAGGGAAGAAGGGATGGGAGAAAAAGTATACTAAAAATATAAATATAGATCTGATTTCCAGCAAGATCACTTATTTAAAAAGAAACTAGCCCCCTCTAAATAGAACTTTATAACATTTAACACCGATAATATGGTTCTTATGTAAAATGACCTTCTAGGTACTCCCTAATAATCACAGACCGCCCGGACCTTAATAATGCAGTTGGTTGCAGTCCTAAATTGCCTCGGGAATGTGTTTAACCACACTGACTGTACTGATTTCTCAGTGTCAAACTTTTCAACATGCTATCAGAAACCTTTCCTATGCCAAGTTGTGGGATGAGTGAAACAATTGGATCGATGTATATCAAAGAGCGACTGGTCAGAGATGCAATCGTGCATTGATACAGAAGTATCTTTTTAATCTTGAATTGTATTACTAGTTATATGTTTAATGTAAATATATGGATGCTCAATGAATCTTGAACTATTTTGTAGATGCTACTTTCTATGCAGTTATGACAAATGTAGTTTGAAAATTACAGGTTGTGAAACTTCTGAGAGAAGCATATGGTCGTGTTAAAGCCCTACTAAAGAAGGTTTGTCTATTTGATTTCATTACTTGTTAGTTTAAACCAGGTGAAAACTAAGGTCTCCTCTGGCTAATTTCAGAAGGATGGTTTAACAAGGCATAACGAGGTTTTAAATCTTAAACTCAGACAGATGTGCATTGGTGTATTGGCCATCTACTTTCATTTTTGGAGGGGATTGGGACAAGTTAAAGGGGTACTCAGACAAGCTCGAGAGCTTATAGTCTTAATGAATGTGGCAACAACTTGGCTGAGACATGTGCTGACTCGTATCAGTCTCAAATGGCGCTGCATGTATAGGACAACCCATATTGTGCATGTTCAGGAGGATGGAACCCTCCAAGATTGCCTCGACCAAACTCAACCAGATTATATGATCCTAACCATTTGATATATTGTTCCTTTTTGACTGTCCAAATGAATGCAATATATCAAACTGTTATTATCATCCAATGGGTCAATTTTGGTGTAAATCTCCTAGGTGGATCCACTTGGTGGCAGATCCCACCCACCTGCACGTGCATAATGTGTATGAGTTGCTCAGTTGTAGACTATCCTTACAGTCTACATTTTGGGTAACTTAGAAATTTCTGTTGGCATTCCGAATATATGTTGTCCTAGCAATGTCTCTCCTGAATCTGCATCAGGTAACCTTTCAGCACCTTCTGCTATAAATACTTGCAGATAATGTATGCAATGCTGCATTTATTAGAAACTGTTAACAAAGTCAATCTCTTGATAGTTATAAATTTGACAAGCTGTAAGGATCTTCAGTCATCTTCTACTACTGAGTTACACTGTCAAGGGTCTGTCTTCATAGGTTTAAAACCTTTAGTTTCTTTTATTTCTTTTAAGGGTAGTCACCACTGGACCCCTGAAAACTGTTATACCTCAAGTCAAGTAAACTCAACAGAACCTTATTCCTACTACTTGGGATAAACTACACATATCCTGTCCCACCATTCCACTCTATCTATGGCCATATCTTCTGTGAAAACATAAACTCTCTAGTTTTTTCTTACCACTTCAACCCAGGTCTATTTTGGCCTTTCCCTCATTCTTTTAACACTTCAAATTGCACCTTATTGCCTCATCGGTGCAGTCATTGGTCTTCATTGCACATGACCAGACCATCTCAAGCAATTTTTTCTCATTTTGTTACCTATTGGTGTTACCCCCTAAGTTTCTATGAATGCTTTCGTTATGATCTTATCATTTCTAGTCTTGCCACTCATCCATCTCAACATCCTCATCTCAGCTGCACTCAATCTATGTATGTATTATTTCTTGCTTGCCTAACAATTTGCCTCATAAAGCATGACTGGTCTTATATCTGTCTTGTAAATTTTTCCATTCAATTTTAATGATATATATTGATCAACCAGTACTCCTGAAGCACCTCTTCACTTCATCTACCTTGCTCTAGCTCTATGGGGAACATCCTCTTCAATCTCTCTCTTCTTATGAATGGTCTTGGGTATTCTTGGTCATCATTCTGACTCATTTCTACTCCTCTTACTAAAATTGTGGTCTCTATTTTCTGTTTTACTCCAACTTATCTTAATACCTTTGCTTAATACCTTTGCATTTTGCCATAGTGCTAACTTGCCAATTAACCACTTCTCCAGCATCATCAATAAAACCATATCATCTGCAAACAACATACATCATAGGACCTCCTCCTGTATGTGCCTAGTTAACTCATCCATAACTAATGCAAAATTATACTAGTTATTTCTAACTCTTGGTGTAAACCTACTATGATTGAAAATTTTCTCCTCTCACCATCATAGTTACCGTTCTATCATACATATCTCTAACAAGTCAACATATCTACTTGAGTTCCCTTTTCGTTCTCAAGAATGCACTAGATTATCTCTCTAAACACCCTTTTCGAAGTCAATAAAGACCATGGAGAGATCTTTCTTCCCTCTAAACTTTTCCTTCACTCACCTAAGTAAGAAAGTAGTTTCAGTTGTTGATCGCCCTGGCATAAATCCAAACTGAGTTTCAACTAGATTTTGATATTCTAGTTGGTTATTGTTGTATGCGCTCAAGCACTCTCTCCCAAAGATTTATGAAGATAACTGGGTTAGAGAAGCTGGGAACTTAGGTGATGGTGATGTTTTGATAGGGGCCCGATTATGGTGAGTGAGGCGACTCTTATTTAGCTTTATTCATAGGATTAGGTTTAAAGCAAGGTAACAGTATATTTTTTCTACTTTCTCAAAGTAGCTTCTTAAGCAATCGTTTGCATCAATATAATGTTATCAGAGTTCATTTGGTTTGGTTGATTTTAGGGTCCCTTGTGTGTTTTGCTATTCAGGATGTTGAAACACGTTTTTATATATTTGTAGATGAGAAAGGTGGTGTAAAGGCCTAATTAGCTGCAGTTTGACATTTTTCAGCATGAGAAGGCATTACATGCACTTCTCAAGTATAAGACGATTAGTGTCGCCACCAAAGACATCAAACAGATTCTTCTTCCTTATAGAGGACAGTTCTCTAAGCAACAAGATGAGGAGTTCGCAATGAGTTAAAATCTGTGCCGCTTATATGTAATCTCCAACTGTAGGGGGAGCAGTGTACTGCCTATACATACAGGTAATTAATTTATAAAATTTTACAATTTTCCCACCATATGTATTCTTAAAATTTAATATCCCACCATATGTATTCTTAAAATTTAGGATATTATATGATAAACATGAACACCCCCCCCAAAAAAAAAAAAAAATCCAACCTCCAAAGTGCATACACCACACATAAAAATGATTAGTGGAAAAAAATACTTAATGATAACTTCCCCATTCTTGGTAAAATCCTGTATAAGGCTCATTTATTTGTAAGACTTGAGCAGTTGAGAATACTCAATACAGTATAGAATACTATAATTGGTTTTGTTTCTTCCATCTCACTAGGAAATTCATTTAAAAGTTCTGCCTTATATCTGGCCCAGAATCATGATGTTAAAGGGCTACTACCACCTTACTTTTTTGAGGGGTGGTTTCCTACATTGTATTGTCTACTGGATCCACTGGGCCCATTTTGCTCCAAAAACCTGGAACATTAAATTGATGGTCCAGCAGCGATATGGGCCAACCTTATTGTTTTGAATCCAGACTTTTGTACTAAGATCCCCTTTAGTCAGTCAAGCTTGTGGATTGTGGGCTCCGAATGATACCGACTTTTCATGGGCTAGGCCTCAGCCTTGCTCACAGTATGATGATCCCAAAAAAATAATAAAATAAAATTGGGCCTCTTGATCTCAAGAATGTGGAAACTTTGACCATTAAAAAAAAGGTGGAAGCTTTGATGAAACATTAACAGCATATTTATATAAGGATGTCTCCATGTCTGGAGTTAACATTTGAGTTTCCTTCAAAGTAAGTAGAAGAAACTGGGGGTCATTTGGGCCTGTAGCCGATTTCCTCTCGTTTTGCCGTTGTGAGAATCAACCATTCACTAACCCATCCGTGAGA
This sequence comes from Platanus orientalis, assembly GCA_025762735.1. Classification (NCBI taxonomy): domain Eukaryota; kingdom Viridiplantae; phylum Streptophyta; class Magnoliopsida; order Proteales; family Platanaceae; genus Platanus; species Platanus orientalis. The sequence continues at coordinate 3,156 of JAOXJP010147623.1, read as the reverse complement.
TCTTTGTCAGATGATCACAAACTTTGATCCATGGTGCCATTTTAAACAGCCAAAAAACTGTGATCCATGGTGCTATTTTAAACAGTCAAAACAATGACAAGCCACAACTGAATCGATGCATCCATGTGTGAGGGTGTGTGATCGTTCATTTTAAAATCCGTACATGTTTGAAGTAGAGAGATTATTTCCTTTGTTTATCAGAGCCGTATCCTCTGGTCCACTCTCAACGTGCTCCACAGTGCTCCATTAAGGGGGGAGCGGCACATGTTGTCCACATCATGGATAACGAAATCAAGAACAACGACAATGGTGAGAAGCATTAGACACGTGCCTCTCCCACGTCAACGGAACACGATAGGAGCAGACCAGAGGATACGGTTCCTGTTTATCTATTCGTGGAGAAATTGCAAAATTACGTTGCTCATCTTCATACGGTTCATGTTTATTTATTCGTGGTGAAATCGCAAGATTACATTGTTCATCTTCTTTTTCTTTTCTTCCTTGGAAACCTGCCTTGTCTTCACACATAGGACCACCCTAGATGTACTCCATTGACTGGTCAATCCTGCAGTCATCATTTCCACAGAGGGGGAAGATGTGGGATGCCACCTGTACTGTTTTGCCTGAGGTGTTATGAACCTAACCAGTATGCCAAAAGCCACAGGACTGATGGAACGTATCAAGCTAGGTCCTTTAAATCATTGGCTTGCAGCACTACTTGGTGTACAATGGATATCCGGATGACCCATTCTATGGCAGCACTCACTCTTGCCTCTATCCAAGGAACCCTTTACACCTTGTGACAACTAGGGTTGTCAATATCCAATTATTATCTATATTCAGTTCATATTCGTATTTGCTTAAAGTGAATATGAACTTATATGTATCCGATTCGATTAAATATTCATTTGTTTGAAAAATTATCCGATTTTAAACAAGCATAATACGGGTTTATATAGATCCAATTCAGTTGTGTGGGTGTGTGTTCTAATATTATAGGTTATATTATATTATTGTATAGTATATTTGGCAACCACCAGTAATGTAATCATTTCATTTGAGTTTTTCAAGGCATTTTTAGCCATGAGCTAATGGTTTGTCATGAACTCATTCAAATTTATAGTTATTTACTGCAATTAGAAATGAAGTCATATTAGGTTTTTCGATAAAATGAAATGACTAATGTTATCAAACACAAATCGGTGCAAATCTGAATGAGTTCATTGTAAACCATCCAATTGTGGCTACAAAAGCTTTGGAAAACTCAAAAGAAATTACTACATTACATTACAGGTGGTTGCCAAACACAACCCTAATATTAAACTTAACCCATTGCATAACTTAAACATATATTAATATACTCATCAAAAAAAGAAAAAAGAAAAAAAAACATATATGAATATAAATATAATAACCTAACTTAATGAATTTTTCTAATTGGATAAATCCATATTCATATCCAATATTTGACTAACTTAACATATACAAATATAAATCTATGTATTCCAATTCAATTAAATATTGGTTCATTTAAAAAATATCCAATTATAAATTAACCGAATGCATATATGCCCATATCTGGTTCATTTTTTGGTTGAGGGAGGATTGTGTACACTTCCCTTAAAAACGCCGTTAGGTGTCGAAGCAGACACATCAGAGCTGAAAAGTGATATAAACTTTTTGGGGGGACACTTATCATTTTTGGCGCTGATGTGTCCACCTCTAACACCCAACGGAGGTTAGCATTCTTTAAGGGAGGCTGACACAATCCTTTGTGATTTCGAATCCAGGGACTCTTCTGTTAACGTTCAACAAATTTCAGTGGTAGACATGTGATAAAAAAAAATCAACAAAGTGAAAATGTGAAATAGGTATTTTAATTTAATTTTATTTTTTTGTCACATGTCAACCACCAAAATTTGCAGAATGTTAACAAAGGTTTAACTATTAGGAAAAAATCCAAGCCAAAAAAATTATAGTCCCCCTGTAAGCATCTAATTGTGGTGCAACTTCTGGTTCAGGTGCTTCTTTTGGGTTAGTAGACGAATAAAGTGATCCCCAACCTCCTTCTGTTATCAAACTGACTCCCATCAATCAAACCAACTCCTGTCCTAGGGTCACTCACTTGCTATTTTAAATATCATATAATTATTTTAATATAGACAAATTTTCAATTTTTCACATCTTTTATAAATCTATTATTTAGTCGAATGTTTATTATTTTGTTTATTTGCTCAACTTACTTAAACCACCCAAATCAACCAGCAATCCTAGTTCAGCCTTACCTAAACCAACCAACCCAAACAAGCCCTAAACCCAAATCTGAACCACCTCACATAAATAAAAAGAAAATTGCACTCTCTAACAGTCAAAAAAATCCAATCTCTATAAAAGCAGGCTCACTGGCTAAGCAAGGGAGGAGGCCTTAATGGTAAAAAACCCTAAGACTCCCTCCTCACCAACGACTCTTTCTTCCCTGATTTCTCAATGACAAAGAAGAAACCCTAGGACCGCCCCACCCATTTGGAAGACATCACTCTCTCTCAACTCTCGCTCTCTTGCAGTTGGGGTGGGCAAGAAAAAAAAAAAGAAAGAAAAAGAAGAAGAAGAAGAAGAAGAGGAGAAAAGAGGGAGGGGGTTGGCACCAGACGACCAGTCAGAGGCAGTTCTAGGTATTTCTCTGCTCTCCATTCCCCTCTCTATCGCACAGCCCCCCTCTCCTTTTATCTCTCTCTTCACAGATCTCTCCCACGCCCTCGCCCTCGCCTCTCCCATTTTCCCTTCTCTGCAAACCCCTCTCTCACACACAGCACCCTCTCCCTCACGCACAACACCCTCCCCCCTATTTCTCCCCTACACACAACCCTCACGATTCAACCCCTCTCTCAACTCCGACCTCTCTCTATCTCTCCCTCTTTTGCACTCTCCAACTCCCATCCCTTCAATTGAACCCCCTCTCTCATCTGAATCCTCTATAAAAACTCCTCTCCATGACCAAGAAGAGGAGGAGACGACACCTAATTTTTTTTAAAATTGAAGCCCTCTCTCTAATTTAGGCTTTTCTTCTTCTGTTGAGGGATTTGATGAGCCAAAAGGGAGGGTGGAATCTAGGATAGAGGAAAAGGATGACAAAGGAGCTGATTGATTTTGCCTCCC
>JAOXJP010147612.1:0-13191 GCA_025762735.1 Platanus orientalis | reverse complement strand
TCAGGGTATGGACACATCAGTGCCGAAAAGTGATAAGTGCCCCCCAAAAAGTGAAAATCACTTTTTGGTACTGATGCATCAGCCCCTCTGGTGTTGTTTTCACGGTTCTCATGAGATTCGTTCTCACATAATCCAAGCCCCTTAATGGATGTTGAACACCTTTTTCTGAAAATGATCCCAGGTAATCCATTCCTTATGCCTCTCATGCCTCCCCCAATACTCACGCCAAGATCCCCTACAACAAGGAACAGTACTCAAACTTAAGATACTTTGTGAAACCTAATTCCTACTCCCCACGGTCTTGTTAATACACATGGTGTAATACCAAATTTTAAGCTATGTATGAAGCAAAATTCATTGAACAAATTATATAGCCATTTAAAGGCTAGTTTATTATTTTTTATGGGTGAAGACTAATATTTCAAGTTTGAGAGACTTGTTATTTACTACTATTCAACACAGCAAACCTCTAATTGACCTTAAGTTTTTCAACTTGTATAATGAAGAAGAAGTTGCATAAATAAATAAGAAAAGAGAAGAGGAGAAGATCTTTTTTATTAATGAATATGGTTATAAGCTTTGTTGCTCAAGTACAAGTAAGTTTACTTTGTCATAACCGTTGTTGACATCAAGCTTCATATATTATCTTCCTTGGAGCGATTGCAGATATATAATGGATTTGCTGCCCTCTTTTAGAAGATGAAAAATTGTTAAACTTTAAAGGAGATGGTGAAGTAAAACTTACCTGAATCTAGAGAGCAATGTTTACTTGAAAGTTTGGGCTTATGAGAGAGATTCAACCTTTTATTTCGTGTAACCATAGAGGTATTTATAGGTACAAAAACGAGTTAGAGTCCTTGTTGGTGAAGAACTCTATCTCATTTATGCCTTCCATATTGAAGTGGGATTCTTTCATCCTCATCCCGAACATATTGGTATTTCTTCTATGTAAGAATGCACATTCTTTAGTCTCATGGATAATTAAAGAACTCATGGGAGTCATGATTATCCAAAACAATCACCATTGATAGAGTTTTAGTCGAGTTTGGACTTCTGATTTTCGGTAATATGTGAATATGAATAATGTATTAGCACACTGTTTGGCAGCAAGTGTGTATATCTTGTAGACTCGTGGACCTTCACTTTGCTATGTGTGAATGAGGTTCACATACATGATTTGCCCATTGAAAGTGTGGCGAATGTCATGTAAGTGGACATTCGCGCACTTTTGATTTATACAGTTTCCCCCTTAGAAAATGCGCTATGAGTGTAAAGAGACCGCACATTTTTCAAGGCAAAATAACGGCTTTCAGTTACCCTCTTGATACAATTTTTTCATTAGTTCTCGAGACTTTTCAAATTTCTTATATTTTGACGAATGTACCCCTATGAGTATACAAATCTTTTTTCTTCTTTTTTAGCTCATCTTTTCAAAACTCGTTTACAGAAGAATTTCATGAAGCATCCGAATTTTCTTTCCCAGCTTCCTTGAAAGTGTGTGTTCTCTTTCACTCTCTTTCTTTCTTCTTGATGATCCCTTAAAGTATGATGGACTCCAAGAAGTTTCCATCTTTGACTTTCTTGATTTTTTCTTTCTTTTCTTTATCTTTCATATGAGCTCAATCTCTCATTTTGTGCTCTTCAAACCCCTTGTGTGGGCAAGAACAATATTTTAGAGAGGATTTAGAACTTTTGGTTCTAAAAATCCATTTTCTTCAAACCTTCCGGTTACCTTTTCCAGCAATAGTAATATCTCTGACAGCTCATTCGCGACCTCCAGGTTCACCCTATGAGTATCTGCTTGAGTGAGTCTACAAATAGCTCTCCTCGTGTCATTCGCGAGTCAAGGTACTTGCCACTCGCGCACTTTTGTTAAATGGACTAGTGTGTGTGAGTGTCTTTGTTAAAAACATATTCGCATGATATGAACTCCATTCACAAGGCATATCTTTTATTCACGAATACGGAGTTTTAATTTTGTTTTCTTTGTTTCTTTAAGGAAATGACACCCAAAAAGAAGATCTTCCAATGCTAAGAAGGGCGACTCCTTCAATTTTGATGACATCACTCCTTGGAGGATGAGACTTAGGTCTTGGACCAATCCAAAACCGAGGCCTGCCACAAGATTAAGTCGTCAACATGACCCAATATTAATATTAATTGACTCGGACTCAAAGAATGAGCAACCGATAGCAACTGATCCTACTCCTGTAACAATCAAACCCGCATCTGTACCATCTCCAAAACCCGACCCAATGCCGACACTAGAACCAGTCCTAGAACAAGGTAATTGGTTCTACAAAAAGGTAGTACATGTGTTACGAAACTTGACTTTTTTCTTGATGGGCAGATCTTTCCTTCGAAGACAAAGTTGTTTTACCTAAAGATGACCTTGATGAAAACGAGTTAGAAGAATTTCGCGAGAATGCGAAACAGGCGTATAAAGCTAGTGTTCATCTCCTGCGAGACCTTAGTACTATAGAGCCTACGGCAATTGCACTACCACGTATTCGGAATAGAGCCTTGTCTTGCTTGAATGATATAGAGAGGTATTTTAAAAATGAGGGGCTTAGATGAACTGTCAAGTCTCTTTTGAATTCGTTAGCTATCATATCACAAGCTGAAGAGACTTTGAAACTCACCCAACCAACCCCTGATCTTGAAGCCTTTGTGGTAGCATATGAAGCGAAAGTGGTCAACCTAAAACAAGAATATGATGAGGCTTCCCGTCTGGAGAATATTGTAAATGCAGAGCTAGAGGTATTAGCGGAGCGTTTTCATTATGTTAAGTTGGAGTACATGCAACTCTGGGATCGCATGCATGACTGTTATACCATCCTAGAGGATAGCGTGTGTGCTTCTGAAAGCAATGAGAGTCTGATTGCACAGGCTAAGTCCATTATAGCTGAGAGGAGGGCCAATGCTAATGATGATGAGCTTCTTGAACTAGCAGTTAAGCGTTCTAATGCCGAACTTGCTCTACAACAAATATCCCCCTCTCTTAGGAACTTCACAATAAGCTTCAGGCCTTCATGTGATGACGATTTCTTCTTGTTGATCAATGTGTCCTTTTTTTCTTTTTTAAAAATGTAATGTCCTTAAGACTTTATCAATGAAATATCCTCATTTTTATGTTTTCCATCTTCTTCTGTGCCTTTATGATGATTCAATGACCCAAGATTTGCATAACTCATATGAAGAAGGCAATTATTGACATAGAACAAGCCTTAGGCTAGTTACGTTAGTCATCCTTTGGCATTGCAAGAACCAAATATATCAGGTTAACTATACTTTAGCAGAACTCATATTCAGAGAGTCTAACCATCCTTTAGCATTGTAAGGGTCAAGTGCAAACCTCTGGTCTAAAACATTGAATCCACATGTTTATTCTTTCTACTTTTAAGCAATTGTGAAGTTTAGAGTCTACACGTGGCGGCAAATGATAAACATTATTGTAATTCGCCAATTTCCAAGTCTTCCCAACGAATGTGTAATCTGACATCCCATTCGCTCACACATTTGTGGGCGAACATCTTGCCCTCCCCAGACCCTGCGTTAGCAGGAGCCTCGTGCACTGAGCCACGCTTTTTTTTTTACATTTGTGCACTATCTTTTCCCAATTGAGGCATATTTCCCAAGGCGCAATGATAACCAATGGCGCATGTCTCTTCAGTTATTTTTTGGGTGAATTTATAATTTTATCATGGTATAGCTAGTGAATGAAATGTCCAAAATACCCTTACAAATATGCAGTGTCTTTTGAATTTCTTGTGGTCATACGAAAATACCCCCATCGGTATAAAGACACGTTCGTCTTCCTTAAGTTTATTTTCAGAGCCTTGTTTAAATCTACCATTGTCCGAGACCTTAATTTTTTCCTTTCACCTATTTCTTTTATCTGTTTTTGAAATCTCATCCATCAAAAATCCTTGTTTCCATTTCCTTTAAGGCTCTTAAGAATTCTTAGGTGCCTTGAATTGTCAAAACCGTTTTTGTAGCTTCTCTTTGAACCTAGAACCCATTTTCTCCTCTAGGTGAGTTCTAAAACTTTAAACATGAAATCCAATCAATTAGGAAGCTTCATTTCTCAAAAAGGAAAATTTTGGAATGAATTTTGGGCGATTTAGCCCTGTATCAAGCATTTTGAGGAAAAAACACATTTGGGAACTCTGGCCTTCATCTCCGGCAGGGTTGGGTTTCTGGTGATTCATTCGTCGCTTCCAAACTTGTCCTGCGAATGCTTGGCTTGAGTGAATCTCTAATGGCACTCCTCACATTATTTGCAAGTTGAGGTGCATTTTATTTGCGCATTCCTTGCTCAGGCAAGATGTTGGGTGCAAATTTATATAGTCTTTGGTCATTCGCCATATATAGGGTGTTATTTGCACGATTACTAGGAAATGCGTGAGGATATCCATTCGCGCACATAAGACCTCATTCGCACAATCTTTTACGGAATCTTAGAAATTTTAAAAGGTCACATGTCTATATTCATATTCATGTCTAATTTCTTCAATTCCCTTTCGCAGAGTGATGGCACCCAGAAGAAGAATTCTATATGATCAAAAATGCCGCAAAAGCCTTCCTTCTCATATTCGTCAGACTCATGAGTGGGCATGTAGTCGAAGCCTATTCAACCTTGAATTTATTGACCTCATTGCTAAACATCCACTAAGCCCTCCAAATTTCATTAAGAGCATTTGTAAGGGCTGGTGTCTCTTAAATGATCACGCCCACCGAGATAACTCGGTACATGAGACCCTACTACCATCCATCGAAGAAGGCAAGACTCTTAAGGATTCTACCACCAGTGACCTTAAGAGTTTAATCTGAATGATCCATTTGGGCGAAGCTAGATGGGTAGGAAGACTCTATAGATGTTCATCTTTCCTTACTAGAGGTAGGAGTAAATGGGAAGCTCTCGTCAGATATTGCCTCGACTGATACCGCCTAGAGATAGACGTAGTTGGTATGACCAAATGACATTAGGGGCCGACACATCAATGCTGAAAAAGTGATTTACACTTTTTGGGGATGCTTTTCACTTTTTGGCACTGTTGTGTTCTCCCCTACTGTCATTCTCACCTTAGGTTAACCTTAGGTGGTCTCACCAAATCCTTAGAGCATAAATATATGGATAGTTAAAAGCAAAACTAGCATTTCTCTCTCTCTTTCTCTATCAAATTAGACTTTTTCCCTCTGTGACTAAACAAAACACATCCAAAAGCAAAGAAAGAAGGAAAGTAATAAAACTAGAAAAGAAACAAAGCAAGAGAAAGGAAGGAAGAGCAACACCACCACCACCATGACTCCAAAAGGGGCGCTATGTTTTCTGGCAAGAAATTCACTTGACTGATGGTGTATTTCCACCTCCTTGTTGTATCAATAACTGGAGGCATATTTTTCTTATAAAAAAAAACCCTTGCAAAATGTATTAAAAGACATAAATCATAGACAAAGGAGTAAGATACCTAACTTTATCCGTCTTCTACGTTGTTGGTGAGCAATGAAAGGAAGCCTACACATAAGTTTATTTAAATAGGCGGAGCCCTGAGCTTTTTTTTTTTTTTACCTAACTAAATCCTTGGGGCACGTCAACTCCTTGTTTCTCTCACACACCAGGTAAATCGGGTTTTTTACACCCCAAACAAATGGGCAGACAATCGGTAAATGATTTAAGGCATGGCAGATTCAAAGTCTATTACTAATTCATATCAATGAAACATGAGAAGCATCCAATTACCACTAAGCTCTAGATTTCTTATGGTATCAGAGCCTCTTCATGCTTAGATGGAGACATTGTTCTTCTTTGCATTTCTTTGTCTACTCTTTTCTTTTCAAGTTTTTTTTTTTTTCAAAAAAAAGAAAGAATATGGCTTCTCAAAACCAGTCTTCTTAATCCAATCGCTACCCTTATCCCAGCACCATTAACGTTGCCAACTTTGTTTCTTTGAAACTGACTACTAGCACCTATCTTCTATGGAAGACTTAGTTTTTTCTCTCATTAAAAGTCAAGATTTGTTAGGATTCATTAACGGTCAAACTCCTACTCCAAAGCAAGAGATTGAATCCCTTGATGGTAAAGGACACATCAGTAATCCAGACTTCATGTCATGGATCAAGACGGATCGTCTCTTTAAGGCATGGCTCACAATGACCTTGTACACTAAGGTCTTGCATCTCATTGTCAACCTGGAGACAGCGGTTGATGTTTGACAAACTTTTGAAGAAAAGTTTACACAACACTCTTAGGCACATGAATTTAAACTTATCCAACGATTGTAGTCCATGAAATTGGGTAAGTTGAATCTTTCATCTTATCTTCACGACTTCAAAATTATATGTGATGAACTCAAGGCCATCGGCAAGCCCATTTCTAATAATCAAAAATTCTTCTGGCTCTTGAATGGCCTTGGACCACACTATGAGTCATTCACTTCTGCTATTTTTTTTTTTTTTTTTTTTTTATGAAGCCACCAATTCCTACTTATCGTGAGTTGATCTCTTTGCTTCGTTGTCATGAAATGCACGATAAATCCCATGATCTTGATATTCCAAATCAGTCAATGGCCTTTGCTGGGAAAAGAAATAATGGAAATTATGCAAAAGGGCACGTGGTCATTCCTCACCAAATAATCAATATTTCTCTTCAAATGGGCATGGATTCACCCAGTCCACCCAACAACCACATCAAGAGAATTACATTGCTCTACAAAAGCAACCCCACAACAATCCAAGAAAATCTAGTTCTAGTCACCAAAAATAATCATCTATGCCATCCTTTAGGACTCAGTATCAAATTTGTGGCAAAGATAATCATTATGCCCTTCGCTAATGGAATCGCTTTAATCACACTTTTCAACCAGATGATCTACCACAAGCTTTGGTAGCCATGACAATTTCTAATACTCAAGACACAGAACGGTTTCTAGACTCGGGTGCCTCTGCCCACATGATAGGAAATGAAGGTATTTTTAGTAACGTGATTCCTTATGATGGATCAAACTCTATTATGATTGGAAATGGTGATACATTCTCTATTTCTCATTCTGGTGATATTATTCTCTCAACTGGATCAAATAATCTATTATTACGTGATACTCTTCTTGTTCCAGATATGAAGGATAATTTACTCTTCATTTCCCAACTAAGTCGAGATTTGGATTGTATTGTTGAATATTATTCTAATGTTTCCTTATCAAGGAGAAAACAACAAACAAGATTCTTGCTCGGGGACATGAGCGATGTGGCTTATATGTGCTAGACAGTCTGAAGGCAACATTATACTCTACCCAGTTCAGAATAACCTCGGAGACAGTCTGGCATCAATGGTTAGGACATCCAAATAGTCGTATTGTGCGTCTTCTTAGAAATAATAAGTTGATTAAGGTTGATAATTGGAATAAAAAGCACTCTGTGTGTCCTAGTTATCAGATGGCTAAAAGTTGTAAGCTTTCATTCTTACCATCTACTTGTTTCTCTAAGAAACCTTTGTGAAAAAATTCATTGTGATTTATGGGGACTAGCCCTTGTTGTTTCTAAGCAAAGGTTCAAATATTATGTTATTTTGTGGATGACTACTCTCATATTATATATGGTTTTATCCTCTTAGAAATAAGTCAGATTTCTTTATTTGTTTCTTAATTTTTAGAAGACAAGTTGAGAAGCAATTTGGGGGGGGGGGTCATCAAGTGTTTTCAATTTGATGGGGGAGGTGAGTTCTCTAATAGTGAGTTTTATAATTTTTTTGCTCAAGAGGGCATAAAAAATCAAATATCATGTCCTAGCACACCTGAACAGAATAGTATGGCCCCCGTCATATAGTTAAACTTGGATTTTCTATGTTATTTAATAGTTGTGCTCCTAAGCGATTTTGGGTGGAGGCATTTGCCACAGTTGTATTTTTAATTAATCGATTACCTTCAATTTCTTTGAAGATGTGCTGCCCTTATTTCTTATTATTTGGAAAGATATTAGATTATTCATGTCTCTGGATATTTGGTTGCATTTGCTTTCTCTATCTACACAATTATCCAAAGAATAAGTTGGAGTCACGATCACTGCCCTGTGTATTCTTGGGGTACAATGACAAACACAAAGGTTATCATTGCCTTCATGTCCCTACTGGGCATATTTATATTTCTCATCACGTGGTTTTTTACGAAAATGTTTTTCCTTACTGCTTTAAAGGATCTCCCAACCCCATCTCTACAGCTGATCTTGCAAAATTTGGTGACAGCACTGATGCTCACTCTCCTTCTAACAATCTCATTGATGGATCTAACCCATCCAACCTCACTAGCATTGAGGCTCCAAGTACCGATCCAACCCATAATGATATATCTTCTTGTGAGCTTGTCAGCCACACTCCTCAAGATGTTGCACTTGAGCCAGATTCACATCTAACACAACAACCAGAACGTGTTATGACTCCTGTTAACTAGGTCACTCCAGATTTGGAACTTGAACCTAACGAGCTTGTTCCTTCCCATTCTATGAATACTAGAGCCAAATCAAGTATCACTAAACCCAATCCCAAATATGTACTTGAAGCTTCCCTTCAATCTTCTATTCCAGCTAATCCAAAAACTATTTGATCTACACTTCGGCATCCTGGTTGGAAGGCTGCCATGGACGAGGAACTTGTCACCTTACATGCTAACTCGACATGGGAACTCATTCCTCATTCCAATTCTATGAATGTTATAGGGTGTCGTTGGGTTTATAAAACTAAATTAAAAGTTGATGGCTCTCTTAAAAGGCTCAAAGCTTAACTAGTGGCTAAAAGTTACACACAACAAGAAGGTGTTGATTTTTCTGAAACTTTCAATCTAGTTATAAAGCCTGGCAGTATACGTTTGGTACTAACTTATGCTACAATCAAACAATGGCCAATTCGTCAACTCGACGTCAAGAATGCTTTCTTGTATGGCTATCTCCATGAGCCTATTTTCATCGAACAACCCCCTGGTTATTAAGATCTTGCTTATCCATCACATGTTTATAAGCTTAAGCATGTCTTATATGGTTTGCACCTAGCTCCATGGGCATGGTTTGATCGGTTTGGCAAATTTCTCTTAACATTGGGCTTCCTTAGTAGTGTTGTTGATCCTTCTTTGTTCATCTGACATAATGATCAATGGTCAGTTCTTTTGTTATTATATGTTGATGACATTATTCTTACTGATGGTGATTTAACTGATTTAACCAATTTTATTTCTCAATTGAGTTTTGAAAATTTTCCATGAAGGATCTTAGACCTCTTCATTATTTTATGGGTATTGAAGCCATGTATACCTCTTATGGCCTATTTCTCTCCCGGATTAAGTATGCCAAAGAATTACCTCTTTGTGCTAAAATGGGTGACTGCAAGAGTATAAGCATGCCTATGGCTCCTAAAACCAAACTTCATATTGATGACAAGCCTTATTCTGATCCTTCACATTTCCGAAGTATTGTTGGTGCTCTATAGTATTTAACTCTTATATGACGAGATTCATAATTCTCTATTAACATGGTGTAAGCACCTAATTTTGGCATGACTCCCAGTTCTGGCACTTTTCTTCGAGTCAGCAGACAAGCAGAGCAATCCCCAGCCTTTCTTCATAATCCAGTCAATTCCAATCGATCACAACTAATCGTTGTCCCCATCATCTTCTTTATTTTATCCATTTATTTATTATTATTATTGTAAAAAATATAGTATTTTATTTTTCAAAATATTATTATCAAATGTTTTTTATGTACTTATGAAGTTATTTTACTTTATTATTATTAATATTCGTAATTTAATTGCACCTAAAACAGTTTGTTCCTCCACGCCACAAGCTAACACATGATGGTTTTGATGTCTCTTTCTGAATAGTGAACAAATGTTTATAAGGACGTAGAGGGATACAGTATAGCTCACCTCTATTTATTTTATTTATTTTTATTTTCATTTACTATCATTATTATTTTTATTTTTTCTTTTTCTTTTTTTTTCTTTTTTTTCTTTTTTTCTTTTTTTTTCTTTTTTTTCTTTTCTTGTTTTCCTTTTTCTTTCTTTTCTTTTTTTCCTTTTCTCCTTTTCTTTCTCTCTCTCTTTTTTTTTCTTTCTTCCTTTCCTTTTCTATTTTCTTCCTTCTTTTTTCCTAGCGGACACCCCTTAGCTGAGGCGGAGGCGCAACAGATCATGTAACCCCTCCCGACTCTCTTTCTCTCTCCTTTCTCTCTCCCCTCTTTCTCTGTTGCCCGCTCCCTGCTCCCCTTCTCTTTCTCTCCTCTCTCTCTTCTATTCACTCTCTCCCTCGGTTTCTCTCTCCTTCTGCCCCCTTTTCTCTCTCTCAGTCTCACTAGCGCCTAGCCTTCTCATCTTTCTACTCTCCCCGACTCTCTCACACCCTGATTCTCTCTCTCTTCCCCTCTCTTCTCTGCTCTCTCTCCTCTCTCCTCCCTCCTCTTTCTCTTCCGCCCCACTCCTTTTCTTCTGCTCTCTCTCCTCCCCTACCGAATCTCTCACTCTCTCCTCCCCTCTCTTCTCTGGTCACTTTCTCTTCCCCTCTAATTCTCTCTCTCCTCCCGCTCCTCTCTCAACCCTCACGATTCTCCCTCTCTTCTTCCGTCTCTCTCTCTCTTCCCTCCACTACAATATCCCCATCTCTCTCTTCCACCTGATCCCCTCCCCCTATGCCTTGCTCTCTCTTCCTCTCTCTCTTCTCTGATCTTCCCCTCTCTCTTCTACTCATTTCTCTCTCTCTCCTCACGGGTTCTCACCGCTCAGAAGTCTCTGCCCCCTTCCCTTTCAATGAAAAGCCCAGGCCCTCCCCTTTCCAGCTTGCTCACCCTCATTTCCCATTTCAGTGAAAACCCTGGCATCCATACAGTTGCACGTCATTCTCTCCCCTTTTTTTCTCTTTTTGCCAAATCACCCTCGCTTCCACCTACCCCTGGTTCCATAGGTCGATGACGACTACACAGAGCATCCTTGGAGACCACCCCTGGTACAGGTGACCTACCTTAGAAACTCTTTTGGATTTTTCTTCTATAAAACCCCAGGAGGATTTTTTTTTCTTTTGGGGGGGGGGGATAGACACGATACTAGAGAAGAAATGACTTGGTGAGCCCCTTCTTCCAAATCCGGACTAGGGAGATGGGAAAGGCCTGGGTATGCCCAAACCCTTGCATCTTGGAGGAGAAAGTCCTGAAATCCGTTCTCTCCATTCCCATCCAATTTGATCTACCCCTGATTCACGAAATCCCAAACTCATTTTCTAGCATTGTTCTCTTGAGCTCGAGCTAATGGCCAATGTGTTCTTTGTCAGATGCAAAATAAAGAGAAGAAGAGGGAGGTCCTACTCATCGTGTGCTACAAGAAAGAAATATATTTTTTCTTTCACTCACAGGTTTTTTAGTATTACTAGTTTGTTGATTCACTATATTTTGTTTTAAGTATATGTATTTTTTTTTGCTTTGTTTTTTTTTTTTAATTTATTTTTGGTCTAAAGCTAAAAGATTATTTATCTTGTAAAATGCACTTCTTGTTGTTTCTGTAGAGGAATTCTTACCTCACACCTGATCGCTTATGGTTCAACATATTCCTGTTGGCTTGCTTATTTATTTATTTATTTTTGAAGGATTATTCTTTGACCATTTGAACATTGATTTTGGAGCTTAAGTTTCATTAATAAAATGATAATATAAGCTAAGGATCCAATAGTTAATGTGCAACTTGAACTAAAAGCTTAGGGTTTTAATCACTTCCTTGATGTTGCTAATTTGATGTTTTTGGTTTGTTTTACAATAACATAAGCTCATTGGTTTGATTTAACAAGTTCATTCAATTATTTTTTTTAAATCATATCATTGCAAAACTAAGTAAGACATGTTGAACAACTTTGTTTTCTTTAATGATATTGCTGTAAATAAACAAAAGTTCTGCCAATTTTTTTTTTGTTTATTCATTCCCATTATCTACCGACCTCATCGTAACCCATATTATTTTTCATTTAATTAATAATTTAATTTATTAGGGACTCATACTTCTTTTTTTATCACTTGTTGTATAGTTTCACTCTATTCATTACTTGAATACAAATGAACAAATTGCTTAAATACTAACCTTTGATTTTCTTGGCTACATGGATTAAATACTAACCTTTTATTTTTATTATCTATTTTATTTTGGCTACATTGAATGTATGCATATATTGTGATTGATCTCTAATGTACATTCAGCTTAAAAGATTTTTTTTATATATCATTTTTACTTAGAAATCTTATCTAGCATACCAATCTTGTGTAGATTCACATTTTTTGACTATTTTGGTAGTGTTGATTCAATTTATTTTCTAAAAAACATGTTTAGGGTGTAGTCTTGATTCGTTACTTGCATGTGTAAGCAAATCTAGTTACTTGTTACTTGTTACTAATCCATTGTGTCTTATATGGTTATGCAAGAGGCACCGAGAATGGTATGTTCCCTAACTTAATCCCAATGATTTATCCTAAATTCATTTAATATAGATGATTGGATTAATTGTGATCATTATCATATGTAGGAGATATTTGGAAGGCTTGGTTATGGAGTGACAATGCAACTGCAATGTGAGTAGGCATCGAGAATGGAGATATTTGGAAGGCTTGGCTATGAAGTGACAATGTAACTACAATGTGAGTAGATAAAATGCGTATTTTGGATCCTTAACTTGTGTTAAGTAATTTAGTTCATTTGATTAGAGACTTGTATATAATTATTTTTGGAGTTCGTTAGCTTATGGAATATGAAATAATTTGGTAGTCTATTTTACTTAAATTATATACGTGTGATGAATATGAGTAGTGACAATGGATGCGAAGCTGTCAGGTGCATAGTGATGATGTAGATGTATGATATATTTAGAGTGTTTTCTGTTGATATGTGAACTATTAGGTTGTTGAAGAAATGAAATGGGGATCACTATTCATCCCCAAGGGTCCATATTACAGTTGTTATGTTACCGAAATTTTGGCAGAAATAACATGTGGATTCCCTGTTTAATCTCAATAAAATAAGATAAAAAACAATGAGTGAGATGATTAGATTATAAATCAAGTTGACCATCATACCGTAACCGGCTTAAAGTAGATAACCACGAAAGCGGATGAGGTGGGGTGCCTAACACCTTCCCTAACTCATAAACGAACAACTTACCTTAGAATCTTTGGGAGTTG
>JAOXJP010147601.1:0-13191 GCA_025762735.1 Platanus orientalis | reverse complement strand
ATCATCTGCGGCACCCTCCCTGATGGGACACTCAGGGAGGGGAATCAAAAAGTGAATTGATTCCCCCCCCCAGTGTCCCATAAGGGAAATATGTGTAGCAGGAACCACGGCTAATCATGGCGTTTTGGTCCTCCCTACCAAACATGAGGTGACCAAATCAAAATCATGGTCTAGATGCCTTCTGTCACCTTATGATTGGTGGATTGGCTGTGGCAGGTTGTGGTGCCATCACATGCTTTTTCATAGTAAGTGCAGTTACGGATAGATGTTTACCCTTGCTTAACGTCATAAAAAGTTATTTGGAGTGGCCATAATGTGAAAGTAATACAATGGCATATGATCGGGTTAACATCGGTATTAATAGGCGTAATTGTATTTTGATTCCAAATCTATCATACGAAATTTTCTGTTTCATTCAGTTGAAACAAAATCAAAATCATATAATTTTGTCATATATTTTGTTTTGTGGGTGCAACAAAACAACCTTGACACACCACATGATGGGATATAGAACTAAACCACTCATGAATTATGTAGTAAAAAATAACACAGCAACAAAGAAATTAGCAAGCACACAGTGCGGAGACATTTTATATGGTTTGGCTGTGTAGCTTATTTGAATGGGTGTCATCTGATTCTTCATAACTATAAATCAAAGAAATATAAGTTACAATAAATAGAACATCATTTTTTTCTTAGTTTGAACCTAAGATCCAAAAAACCCTAAGAGCTTGTTACACTCGTAACTCCCTCTAACAATGAAGAATACCATTCCTTTGATAACCTAGAGTATACCACGTTTTTTACTAAGAAGAAACCCTCCAAAAAGAAAACCCAAAAGACACAAAAAAAAGGCCAAGCAAATCATCACTCACCTATCTTATCTATGGAGATTTAAGAAGTTTTTTATTACCTGTGGGGACCACCTATTTAGAGAGTCCCCACTGTTCAATCAAATCTCACTCCTTCAAGAGTATATCTACTACAACAAAACTTAAAATATAAACGGAAACTGCCATCAAAAAACATGTTGGAGGTGTCTTGATTCCACACTGTTCTAAGCCGTGCGACATCTAGAGACATCTTTTATGGAAGTTGCTTATTTGTGGTCTTTTAAGCCCTTTAACAGTGTAGGGTTTTGCTTATGTTATAAGGTTTTTTTATTGGTTTTAGAAATGGAAAGAGAGAGAATTTGGAGAGAGGCATGAACATATTTGGTGTTGGGAGTTCTTTTTTGGGTTTTTTCTTAGGGTTTCACCTTTGGGTGTGGGAACTTGTCGTTGTGTGTTTTGTGCTCTCCTTTATTCTCTATATTAGTGAAGTTATTGATCCTCTTTACCCGTGAATGTAAGCAGGTTTGCCAAACCACGTTAAATATTGTCTCTTGTGTGATTGTTCTTTGCCATTTATTGTTTTCTCATTTTGTTTCACGTGCATCACATACTTGAATCTGATCCGTGTTTGTTCCGCTATGTTGTTCTAGCACAACAAATTGAACATGTACATGAAAATTTGAAATTTTAACATTGGGCGAGAGTTTTAATACATGTGTCATGTTTTAGACTTAAAAGTGGGTCATTCATAACCACATGTCGTTCTTTGACAGCAGTTTCTATTAATGTATTTTAAGCTTGTTGCACAAGATTTATTTTCCACTCCTTCACGTTGAGAAATCAATTTTGCCAAAAACTTGTCAAAAACATGTTTGAACTTTTGAAATTTTAGAGGAAGTGTATTTTGGATTTAGGAATTTAAATGTATGCTATACCAACACACACATTGGCTTTACATTTTAATTTCATCTAATTGGTCCTTCTATAACCTTGTAGACTCTAGATGGATAAGCTAATTAAGTGCAAAACCAGACTTACCACTTAGTCGTTATTGAGAGAAACCTAGTGAAATTTCATCAACTACTACTTTCTTTCTTTCATGAGATATTTGAAGTATTTTGAAGGTAGTCAGTCATCATTCAACAAATGTTTAGGGCATGGTTTTAAATCTTCTCAAGCCTATTGTCTGGACTTGGTAGGTGTCAGCACCCAAATTTTGACTCAGGTCATGTGATAGCACAAAGACAGCATAACAGCATCTAGGCATTGAGACTCTAAGAACCCTTGGCTTAGGAAGAGAAAACCTGAACTCTAGGAGGTTAGACATCCCCAAAGAAGTATTTCCAGATACTTCAGTCGCAATTGAATCAGTCAAAGCACCTTATTATAGCTCAAAAAGCACCATTTTAGGACAAACCCTAATTTCACTCAAAAGCACCAACAGGACTTTGAGGGTCCACATTTTAGAACTCCATTCATGTCATCAATGATTTTTCCACCTCCTGTAAGCCTTTATTCAGTAAAGTATCACAAATGGAAAAATTATCATTTTGTCCTTTTACCTTCAAAGGCTCAATACTGACTATCTGTCAGCCAGATCACTGAATTTTTTTGTGTACATAAGTCTTCTTGTCATGAAGCATTATAGGTAAAAACTTCACATTTTCACCTTTTTTTTACCCGTAGACGAAAAATTACTATTTTACCCTTTCTACTCAAAGAATGACCTATGGACCCTCAAAGGACCCTTGGAGCCTCTCCTATGGTCTAAATGGTGTAATTTCAAAACCTATACACCCCTGAGTCTCTCTTTTTCAAAGGACTCATCACAAGTCAGACACTGCTCGAGAACGACAACAGTCAATCTCTCAATCTATGATAACCCTGACCAATAAACGACCCTTGTTAGAGCTCTCAGAAACTCATCCGATCTCTGAATTCAGAAAGGTTTATCGTCATATCTCGGCCTCGGCCTTAGCTTCAAATTTCCAGGTCTGAGAAAAGAGTTTTGAGGTATCGAACCTTTGTGAAATCTCAAATCTTCCCCAGAAGATCAAAAGGCTAATTTTCCACTTTTTGCTCTTATAAAGCCAGAAGATTCTCTACACCTCCAAATCAAGATCAGTCGATGTCCCTTTCTTCAAAATCACGAGGCATTTGAAAAACTGTCTAAGGAGCCAGGGATTTTGTAAAATCTACCTGCCAAGATTCCCTCAAAAACTCCAAAAAGCATGAAAAATCAGGTGCTCAATCGACTCCCAGGAGCGTACCTGAAATCAGAAATTCAAATGGTTAGTGGCCACACCACTATAAATTTAGAGCCTCAAAACTATCAGAACTACACTAATTTATAGAAAATCCAGGGTCCATACAGTCATTTCTGCCCAAACCTAGAAAAAGGGCATTTCGTTTGTATTTGACACTCGGAATGCCCTTAAAAGTTCTCTCGGACTAGGAATGCAGTAAAGTTAGAGCCATTTTCTCAGTCTCACCCCTATCTTTGATAAAGCATTTTACTAAACCTTGGTTCAGGGAATGTCTAGACATTCAATTTCACCTAGCTTCAGGCAACTACAGAAACCTAATCTGTTCAAGTAACTCTGCTTCGGAAAGCTTCAAGCAGCTGACCGGGAATCCGGCAGCTAATCTGTCAACTTCTGTAGCTTTGAGGCTCTTCAAACTTTGAATGACCCAGACATGACCCAAGACAACATTTTATGAAAAACCAACAGCATCCCCTATACAATTTTGTCAAACAGTTCAAAAAATGGTTTTTGACCTAATTTCCTACTTGGGTACCATAATCTCGCGTAGTCAGAAGCTATGAATCACCTGGACCTAGGGGCATCTATCCCTTGGCCACCCTTGGATCAATTTTACTATCTTTCCTTTTCAATTCACATCTAAGAGCTTTTTTGGCCAAAAAACCTTGATTTGACCCCCTTGCCCTTTTTGTAATTTGGTTGACTAGACCAATGCGATCGGAGCATCTGGGACTTATAAAATTGACACTGATTGGGCTGACTTCTGAAATCGAGGGCTCACACGTAGTGACGGCAGCGATAAGGTTCAAAAAAATCAAAAATCTAGATATTATTCAAGATTAGCTAAAATGAGATATTTTGCATTTAATGCATTCTCATCTTTAGCAAGTTATTCACAACTCTTGGATTAGAATCTTTGGATTCTCTCTCTCACCCTCCACCCTAGGATCCCCTAGATGGATTTTAAATCCCTAAAGTATCTCCCACAGCCCCCCATCAAGCATCCTATGATCCCCCCTTTAGGTTTGCAACCAATGAGGTATTGCCGAATAGCATCCCTCATGTCACCTCCTTAGCTTCCCCCATCCAACCCCATTAGCACACTCTCCATCTAACCCTCCATTAGATTAGATCAAATCTGATCTAACCCTTAGACCTACCATGTCACCCATCCATGTCTCTCCCCCTAATTAGATCTCAACCACACACCTAAATCTAATCCTAGCCCTATATCCCATTTAGGATAGAGATCATCCCCACCATCCATCCTGACATCCCTATCCTCCATCCAACCATTGATCCCACTCATCTGGGGCTATAAATAGCCCCAATTTCATGGTGAACAGGGTTGGCAGCTGAAGAACCCTAAATCTAAGAGAAAAAGAAGAAGAAGAGGAAGAAAAGTGTAAAATCCTTCATTCCAAAGCAAGGTAAGCCTAAACCTAGCTCTAATTCATCATCTACATTCAAAATCATGTTAGTTTGATCATTGTTATGCTATCCAATTTATACTAGAGCACTGCTTTAATTCGGGCACACAGTAGAGGTTCAACAGTCTTTACTTAGTCTTATTTTCAACTAGTTTTAGTGTTGATTTTTGTGTGGATTTTGTATAGGGCTGCTTAAGCCCAACTTTTACTATGTTATACTAAACACATATAGGTTGCTTTCTATTTAATTTCATGATTTTTAGAGCTGTGAAAGGCCTTGAGATGACCCCCTAC
Source organism: Platanus orientalis (assembly GCA_025762735.1). Taxonomy (NCBI): domain Eukaryota; kingdom Viridiplantae; phylum Streptophyta; class Magnoliopsida; order Proteales; family Platanaceae; genus Platanus; species Platanus orientalis. The sequence goes on along the minus strand of JAOXJP010147601.1, from coordinate 8,370 downwards.
ACAGACCGCAAAAAATGGGTCTTTTGAGACCCTATTTTTGAGACCCTATTTTGGGGAATATTTGCCGATTTTGTTATGAATGTTTTATATATGATCTTAAGCCAAATTTTTTATATGTTGTTCATATATGTACTACTTGATAGTATACCAAACTTTAGAACTTTTAAACATTCCTAAGGGGTCTAAATGGCCAAAATCAAGTTGCTGGATTTTGGTCTCAGGCCTAACGCCTGTACGCCTATTTTTTAAGGGAATTAAAAAACAAGCATTGGAAAAATAGGCGTATGGAAAAACAGGCATTAGAAACGTATAGGCTTATTATATATGATTGAAAATATCTCTCTCTCAGCTTTCCAAATTGACCAACCACACTCAAATCAAAATTTTCTGGAGAGAAATATGCCCTTTGGAACACAGACTGTTCAACCCAACACTTATTTTTTAATCTATTAAAAAATAAGCATTGGGTTGAACAGTCTGTGTTCCAGAGGGCATATGGCGTATAGACAATCAAGCATTAGAAAAGTATAGGCTTATTATACATGATTGGAAATATCTCTCTCTCATCTTTCTAAATTGACCAACCACACTCAAATCAGAATTTTTTAGAGAGAGATATGCCCTCCAAAACATAAACTGTTCAACCCAATGCCTATTTTTTAATGAATTAAAAAAATAAGCGTTGACAGCATAAACAGTCGTCAGTTCAAAAAATAAGCGTTAGGCAAGTATAGGCTTATCATATATGGTTGGAAAGATCTCTCTCTCAGCTTTCCAAATTGACTGACCACATTCAATTTAGAATTTTATGGAGAGAGATATGCCCTCCGGAGTATAGAGTGTCGAAACTCAACACTTGATTTTTAATCAGTTAAAGTTCAGGTGTTGACAAGAAATGTAGACATTGGATAAATTCAGGTGTTGAGATCTAGGACCTACCCCAGTGAACCCTGACCTTCTCTAAAGTTTATACATAGGTGACTAACATCTTAGAATTCATCCACGTTCTTAGGCACCTCTATAGGCCCTATTTACAAGTGTTAGGATGAATTTCAGGTATTAGGCCTGTGAAGGTCAAATGAAACCCAGCTTCAAATCAATCCATTCCATAGACATGATCTAAGAATCCCTTCATTACAAACATCTCTTTCAACTTTTCCAATTATCATAGTACAGTTGATTATACACTTGTAATTTCCAAGTGTATCAAATACCCGAACTTTACCTGGGAGACAACACTTGAGTTGTGGTTGTTACGTCAGTGTGGCTAGGTCAAGTTAACCTAACTATTCACTACATTTCAACCTATCCCGACCTTTTACGATCTTCACCTTACCTTAGGGTCATGTCGCAGTAGTTCATGACCCAAAGACCCTAAGATTTGGTCATAGCCCAGTTAGGTTCTCAAAACCATGCACATTGGTACAACATAGTACTAGCCCCCATTTAGCTAATTTGTCTACATTTTGCAACAACGCGAAGTAGTCTGTAAGTATACAAACAATCTAAAATGAATCTACCCTATATCACTCTCACAATCAGACGTACTTGACTACCGAGATTGGCACACACAACAAACCCCTAGAACTATATATAGTTTAATCCGACAAAACCCTAGGAACACATGAACCACAAGATTGGGTCTGTAGGCAGCTCGAGACTATGTCTCAAGTTCAACTGTAATGATCACACCACGGGAGTGGTCAAGACCAATAACTTTACATTACATTTAACAAAGCATGGACTTTAGCATAATTTAAAACATGTATGAATGAGAGAAGCAGCCCTAAAAAGGCAGGTATTTGGGGTGCCTAACACCTTCCCCAAATGCAACTAAACAACTTACCCCTAATATCAGGAACTCATACCAGTACTAAGAGTCAAACCCCTAGACCTTTGGGTCTAGACTTCTCCTCTTCACCAGAAGAGGAAAACCGATGTCCAACTCCATCAGTTAACCCCGAGTTAGTGGCGACTCCAAGAAAAGTCTAACCCTCTTATAAAAGGGTTGGCGACCCTTCACACACTAGCATCACGTGTCAAAGAGTAGGCCTGGAAACCATGGGCAGGTGGGGGAATCCGAACCCCTCACAAATGCCAATGTCCACAGTAGGATTTTGGGTAATGTAGAATACATTGAAACTGTGTTACTTGAACAATTCATCTGCAAGATAACTTGTAACTTTTAATAGTCTAGTGTCTTTCTTTTTGGGAGATACTGCTCAAGCAACTAATACCATAGGGTTGTTAATAAGCTTAGTTGAGCTAAGCTTTGCCCAACCCAAGTTCAGGCTCAACTCAAGCCTATCACTAGCTTAAGGTGCCAAGCTGTTCGACTCATTGTTAAGATTGAGGCGAGTTTGGTTCAGCTTGTTCGGTTCGGTTCACCAAACTTTAAACCACAGCTCATGAGCCAAACATGTTTATATAGGCTGTAGATTTTGTTTTTAGGTAAATAAGATCAATTATATATTAAGAAGAAACAAGATGTTGTGAGGCATTTACATCAAAGTTTAGGTCATTCACAAGCCACAAGGGGGGGGGGAAGACCATAAATTAAGAGTTTTGGAGGTTGCACCAAAATTGGCTAAATGATTAGCCACAATGTTTGCACATCTCCTAACATGATGACATTTAACAACCATAAAGGTTTAAGCATATGCACAACAATCTTGAATATGTCTACAAATGTTGTAAGGAATCACCTCAAGAGGATTTGAAATAAAGGAAATAACTTCAAGAGCATCACCCTCCAAAATGAGGAGAGAAAACCCCAAATCCTGGGCAATTAGAAGGGCCATCTTGGAAGCAAGGCACTCGACCATCAAGGGAGAGTCACCACGACACTAGTCCGATCTAGCATGCACGAACTCTCCCCTCTAGTCATGAACAACCACCCCCATGCCGCCACTACTCAAATCCACACAAAAAGATCCATTAAAATTAACTTTCACAAAATCCACATCCGGAGGTCTCCAAACCCAATGAGAATGACAAACGTCTGGTTCAAAAAAAGTCTCAAACCGAAATGAGGCATCATGCAACATCCTAAAAGCAACAGAGGAAGAGTTAAGCATACTGAATTCTATTTTTTCGAAAACTGACTTATTTCTAGATTTCCAAATGTTTTAGGCAAAAATAACAATAGTACTCAATAATATTGGATAGATCATGCTTAGATAAGGTAGGTAAGTCACACCAAGATTTTAACCAATACACAAAGGAATTCAGAGGTGAGGTTGAGGTTCTTAAGAAAAGGGGGGAAGCAAACCAAATCGAAGCAACCTTCTTATAAGTAATCAGACAATGCATGGTGGTTTCTTTAACCTCTTTACATAAAGGGCAAAGATATCCATGACAGAGATTTTCCTAATCAAGAGGTTGTCCTTAACTTGAAGAGACTGTTTACATGCATGTCAAATGAAGTGCTTAACTTTTAGGGGAACATCCAAAGACCAAATAAGATTCTAGCGAAAGGAGGGGAGGGGGTTCATGAGGGGAGGAGGATTTGACATAGAACAAATAAGGGGATTGAAGAAGGAGAGAAAATATGCCAATTTAACCGGAAAAAAAGCCTTTTTCTCTAGATTCCAAATCAACTGATCCTCATGATTAGTTTGAGGTATAGGGATTCTACGAATTTCATTAATGTCCTTGGGAGAAACGATACGAGAGATAGCATTCATATTCCAAGTATGCCAAATTGGGTCGATGAGGTGAGCAATTTTATGAACTTGAGAGGGTTATTGAGAAATAGGCATTAATCTGAATAAGGGAGCGCTTAGGACCCAAGGGTCTTTCGAAATATCAATCTTGGCATCATTGCCAACCCTTCAATAGAGACCCCTTGCCAGAATGTCCCTACCTCTCAAGATACTCCGCCAAGCCCATAAACAAACATTTTTACATTTAATATTCATAAAAGAACCCCTAGTAAAATAAAGAGAGTTTAATAATCTAACACACATGCTATCTAGAATATGAAGAATCCTCCAAGGTTGCTTTGTTAGGAGGGCTAGATTAAAATTATGAAAATCATGAAAGCCCATACTCCCATCTTTTTTACTATTCTACATCTTATCCCAGGTAATCCAATTAATTCTCTTATCTTTTTCCCACTCCCCCACCAAAATTTACGTTGATTAGATTTGATTTTGTTGTAAAGGGAATCAGAAAGCACGACATGGCATAGAAAGGGATTGATGCCACACAGATTTTAAAAGAATTTCTTTTCTAGCATGGGATAAGGGCTTTCCTTTCCAACATTGAATTCTTAATCTAGCACGCTCTTTAATGTAGGAAAATAGGGAAATCTTATCCCTACCAATGGAAGAAAGTAGACATAAATAATTTTTAATATGAATAATTCCGGACACAACTCTCTTGAGTTGATGAGGGGTATTTTAGCTAAATACAATCTCAGATATACCATGATTGATGGTTTATCCATATATATGCTTCACTGAACCTATGAAGACAATCCCTAATCTCCTCAACTTCTTTTGAAATAACCTTGGAAAAATATAACAATCATCAGCAAAGAGAAGATGGGATATGACATGACTAGAGGGATTAATTTTAATCCCTAAGTTATAGATAAGGTGGTTGAAACATATCCAACAGCCCATAGTATAACAATCTCTCTCTCTCTCTCTCTCTCTCTCTCTCTCTCTCTCTCTCTCTCTCTCTCTCTCTCATATTTGATGTTTACTTGTATAATATAATAGAATATATGTATGTTTATTATATAATGTAGAAAATTCTTGACAAATAAAGCTTTTAAGAAGCTAAGCCTAGTACTGGTCGACTTAGACTTGGCTAAAGGAACTCAATTTGAGGCTCAGGCTCAACTCTGTGAGCTTGAAACAAGATTTAAACCAAGCTCATCATTAGCCAAACTCTAAACCAATCCAAAATAATTCAGCTCATTGATAGTCATAACTTATAAAGGTATGAAAAATGTTTATTCACATGTATCCACAACCAATCTAACCATTAGTCTAGTTCTGACAGATTATAATGGTTGAAAGAACTATCGATCCCCTTAGCCTCTATTTACATACGTATGGTTTATGTATCCAAGCAAAGGAACCATGCTTCCTAACTTGGTAGCATTGAGAGTTATACACCATTATAATCACAAGCATGTATATACCATTTACATAATAATTAAAAAAGGGGAAAGGATGTTCTGTCCAGGATTTGGTGTCTAAGATGTTGTCCAGGACACCAGTGGTCATCATATGGAATAAAATGCATATTCTATATTTAAAAAAATGCATCATCCACCCATTTTATTCCATATGATGGCCCTTGGTGTCTTGGACAGAACATCGTTTCCGTTAAAAGAATGCTAGTGACATGTATGCATGAGAATAATAATTTAGGGCATGTTTGGCAGCCCATCTGTAATGTAATCTTTTCATTTTAAATTCCCAAGGCATTTGTAGCCATAAGGTGATGGCTCAAAATGAACTTATTTAGATTTATACTGATTTGTCAACTAAAATTAGAAATGAAGTCATCTCAGGTTTTTTATAAAATGAAATGATATGTGTTATCAAGTATAAATCTGAATGAATTCATTTTGAACTATCACCTTATGACTACAAATGCCTTGGTAATTTGAAATGAAATGATTTCATTATAAGTAGCTGCCAAACACGGCCTTAATAATTCACTTAGGAAAATTTATCTAAAAAAATCACTTAGGACAATGGTATAAGATTTATAGAGTTGCCAATATTCACCTATCAACCATGGAACTTGATTGTCCATTGAGGCTGATTGGACACATGATCCTTCAGTTTTATGTGTATTGGGTGGTGAATTGGTTAAAGAATATGAACTTTCAACCATTGTGGACATCCGCGTTCGGGAGGGGTTCAGATTCCCCCGTCTACCCGTGGTTTTCGGGTCCACTCTTCGGCGCGTGATGCCAATGGGTGAAAGGTCGCTAACCCTTTTACAAGAGGGTTAGGCTTTACTTAGAGTCGCCACTAACTCGGGGTTAACTGATGGAGTTAGACATCGGTTCTCCTCTTCGAGTGAAGAGGAGAAGTCTAGACCCGGAGATCTAGGGGTTTGACTCTTAGTACTGATCTGAGTTCCTGAGATTAAGGGTAAGTTGTTTAGTTGCATTTGGGGAAGGTGTTAGGCACCCTAAATACCCGTCTTTTTAGAGAAACTTCTCTCATTCATACATGTTTTGAATTATGCTAAAGTCTGTGCTTGTTAAATGTACAGTTATTGGTCTTGGACCACCCCCATGGTGTGATCATTACAGTTGGACCCGAGACATAGTCTCGAGTTGCCTATATACCCGATCTTGTGGTTCATGTGTTCCTAGGGTTTTATCGGGATCAAACTGTATGTAGTTCTAGGGGTTGTGTGTGCCAATCTCGGTAGTCAAGTACTTTTGACTGTAAGAGTGATGTAGGGTAGATTCATTTTAAATTTTTTGTATACTTACAGAGTACTCCGCGCTATTACAAAATATAGACAAGTTAGCTAAATGGGGGCCAGGATTATGTTGTACCAATGTGCATGGTTTTGAGAACCTAACTAGGCTATAGCTAAGTCTTGGGATCTTTGGGTCGCAAACCATTATGATATGACCCTAAGATAAGGTGAAGACTATAAAAGGTCGGGATGGGTTGAAATGTAGTGGAAGGGTAGGTCTACTAGACCTGATCATATTGATGTAACAACCATGACTCAAGCGTTGTCTCCTAGGAAAAGTTTGGGTATCTGATACACTTAAAAATTACAAGTGTATAATCAATAGTACTATGATAATTGGGAAAACTGAAAGATATATTTGTAATGAAGGGATTCCTAGATTATATCTATAGAATGGATTAGTTTGAAGCTGAGTTTCATTTGACCTTCACAAGTCTAACACCTAAAATTTATCCTGACGTTTGTAAACATGGCCCATAGAGGTGCCTAAGCATGTGGATGAATTCCAAGATGTTACTTGCTTGCGTATAGGCTTTGGAGAAGATCAGGGTTCACTGGGGTGGGTCCCAGATCTCAACACCTGAATTTCTTTAATGCCTACATTTCCTGTCAACACTTGAACTTCAACTGATTAAAAATCAGGTGTTGGGTTTGGACACTCTATACTCCAGAGGGCATATCTCTCTCCATAAATTTCTAAATTAAATGTGGTCAGTCAATTTGAAAAGCTGAGAGAGAGATCTTTCCAACCATATATGATAAGCCTATACTTGGCTGACGCCTATTTATTGAACTGAAGCCTATTTTTTGAATTGAAGCCTATTTGTGCTGTCAACGCCTATTTTTTAATTCGGGTTAAATAGTGTGTGTTTTGGAGGGCATATCTCTCTCCAGAAAATTCTGATTTAAGTGTGGTTAGTCAATTTGGAAAGATATGAGAGAGATATTTCTAACCATATATAACAATCCTATACATTTCTAGTGCCTGATTGTTAATAAACCAATTTTCTATCAATGCCTATTTTTTAACAAATAAAAAAAACAAGCGTTGGGTTGAACAGTCTGTGTTCTGGAGGGCAGATCTCTCTCCAGAAAATTTTGATTTGAGATTGGTTGGTCAATTTGGAAATATGAGAGAGAGAGATCTTTCCAAACATATATAATAAGTCTATACTTTTATCTAACACCTATTTTCTAAACTAACGCCTATTTTTTTAACGTTTGAGACCAAAATCCAACAACCTAATTTTGGCAATTTGGACCCCTTAGAGGTGTGTACAAATTCTAAAATTTGGTAATATAGTAGGTAGTACATATATGAACAACATATAACAAATTTGTCTTATGATCATGTATAAAAAATTCACAATAAAATCAGCAAATATTCCCTAAAACTAGGTCTCAAAAGACCCTTTTTTGGGTCTATTTGGGGGACCATCTCGAGGCCTTCCACAACTCTAAAAATCATGAAATTAAATACATAGCAATCTACATGTGTTTACTATAACATAGTAAAAATTGGGTGCAAGCAGCCCTCTACAATATTCACACAAAAATCAGCACTAAAACTGGTTGAAAATAAGATAAAGTAGAGACGAGCCTTTACTATGTACCTGAATTAGAGCAGTGCTCTAGCATAAATTGGACAACATAATAGTGATAAAACTAACATGATTTGAATGTAGATGATGAATTAGAGCTAGGTTTAGGCTTACCTTGCTTTGGAATAAAGGGTTTTGCACTTTTCTTCCTCTTCTTCTTCTTTTTCTCTTAGATTTAGGGTTCTTCAGTTGCCAACCTTCTTCACCACGAAATTGGGGCTATTTATAGACCCAATTTAGTTGAATGAAGGGTTGGATGAAGGATAGGGATGTTTAGGATGGAGGGTGGGGATGATCTCTATCCTAA